>JACDQD010000092.1:0-53169 GCA_019843655.1 Lethocerus indicus | reverse complement strand
CGACTGTGACCGGTTGGACTGTCGGTGAACAAATTGGAATGCATCTTGAGAAATGTGGACAGGTCCTGCGGCGTCTTGAATATCGGCGACCAGACGCCTTGGGAAGAACGTCGACGCAGTAGAAGAGCTGTTCGACGAAGCGGGCCTGTAATGCCGGCGCGGTGGCGAAGAAGTCGATCAGTTGGGAGGTGGGCAGAATCGACCTTGACGACTTCTGGTTCGCGGAACGGCCTGGGCGCTTTGCCCTCGTACTCTTTCAATATGACCGTGTCTTCGAGGCGATGAACGATTCGGGATAGCGGCAGAGAAAGTCGCGAATTCTCGTGATGTGCTGTCCCGAAATGTGCCTTTACTGGCGAGGCCTACGACCTGTGACCGAGCAGGCTCTTGATCGCACCGGGTGCCCTCGCCGTACTGCTTCAGCTTGATCGAGAATACTCGACCGCCTCTTTGGCGTAATCCCTCTTGGTCGAGTGGGTAATCCAGAGTCGGCTCCGGTTGGCTGAAAAGCGTTTATGTAAACGAATTCGCCTTCGACGACAAACAGCGACGGATACTGGGAGAGAAACTTCTTGAGACCGGACTCGACCCGCCGCATCTGGCGCATCTCTTTCGTGAAACCTTTGGCGCCAACTGACAGCTCAAGTCGTGCAGTGTCCTCGGGCCGCCCTTTGTCCATCAGCCGTCTGAAGAAAAACAGAAGAGTCATATTCCTGATCAGCTCGTACTCGGTGCTGTCCATATTTAACGGCCAGCCTCGACAATAATAATAATAATAATAAAGTAAAACGAAACGCGATACCCTCCTAATTTCGAAAATACTATCAGGACATTATTGTTATGTTGTAGACGGCCGACGGAATTTCCTCACGCGGAGAAAACACAAATGACGTCGACGATTGGAAAGCTGGGGACGTAGCGACATTTTTACAACACTCACTCACTCACTGACTAAAACTAATAGAATTGCGGGCGATTCTGCGGCGGTCAAATACGACCGGCTGGAAAATAAATTAAAACGCGAAATTTTTTTTCCCCAACCGAAACTAAATAAAACGGAGCCAGGTAAGGGAAACCCGATCCCTTCGGCGACGGACTGAGGTGCACACCGTATAAACCGGCCCGCGCTGATTTCACTTTGTATAACTCGGAGAAAGTCGCACCGCCACTCCATTACCACCGGTTAGAATATATATATACATAATTACTTTTCATTTTACGACTCGTTTCCTTCGTAGAAAATATTTCGGCGCGGAAATAACGCGTTCTACCCCGTATTTTTTTACTACATAAATACGTATATAAAATTTATGTTCGGGGCTATTAAAAAAAATTTATTATTCCTGGCGTAGATCTAAAACGAGGATATTTGTAGCCCTACTATTCGGTGTAATATTAAAATATTTCACTTATGAAAATATTGGACTACTATATTATATCTACAATAAATAGTGTAAATTTAAATTTGAAAATTAATGGTCAAACCTTGAGTTTGAACATAAAACTGTCTGTTCGTATACTTGATCATATATTTTTGATAGGTGTCGGCCTAAATTCAGTTCGATATATGCAATTTACATGCAACAGACTGCGATTTGGCTGTATTGCATCTTATATTAGTCATTTGGCATTACGCGCATTCCTATTTTTGCAGCCCGTTTTTTTTTGAGACCTTGCGATATTAACTGAGAAATGACTAATACTTTTATTAAGATGTAGCGACAGAAATAAAAACATTGATATGTTCGATTGAAACATGCCAATTAACGTTCTAAAAATGTTATACTTGTTACGCGGATTATTATTTATAATAAATTACGTCGAGCTAAAAATGCCCTCGCTATTACATTCAAATTTTTATCACTTTTACTGTATTTTTCCCCTCGCAATTTCGATACCTTGCCATTGTGCGTGGATAGAAAATGTCGATATTTTCCTCTTAGTTCCTTTTGTTGAATTAGTTGTCGTTTTTCATCGCTTATGAGCCCTTCTCCAATATCTAATGTGTCATCTTTTAAAACGAGTACTCCAGTGAATATTGCTTCATTTACAGAGTGGAACAAAAAATATATATATATCAATCATTTTTCAAACACGTTATCCAAACTATTATTAATGTTACACAATGCGATTACTTGCAGACAGAATTAAAAGTGCGGTTTTAACAATTATTTAAGAACTGTATCGCAAACTCGAATATCATTATTAATCTGGCGACAGGACTCGAAAATTGTGACTTTGACAAGAATTGAATACAATTGCGCTATTAGAGACAAGAAAATAATGCTCACGGATCAGATCTACGCAATATAATATATTGAATAAAAGGCGAAGCGGAATAATTTCAAAATAGATAAGAGAGAGACAATGGAAAACAAAACAGTGCACTTCCGACCGATTATATTTCGCAACAAAACAAGAAATATTTGTAAACCAGTCGCATCGGCAAATTTTAAAAATAACCCTCCGAATCTATTCGTATTTAATATTTTTCTCAAATTAAAATATTAATCTCGAATGTTTAAACGGTGCTCATATAGTCAACTGGACGGGTTGATCGATGAGCCTTCCCTTGTAACGGTCCAGAACCGGTTTCACTTCTTCCTCGATAAATTCCGTCACCTGCAAACAATATATATATATATATATATATATATATATCGCCGATATCAATAATTAGTGCGTCGACAAATTTATAAATGGAACTTGTTCTGTATGTATATTGACGATTTCGAAACAATACACGAAAGCCAACACACACGGAACAATATTTATTTCGATAATGCCGGATTGTTGGAACAAACATTCTCTTTAAGATTTACAATCGGTAACTAAAAATGTCGGTCAACTAGGAGCAGATTCGGTCACCGCGATTGATCCCGTTTTCAGAATAAAAAATTATTTTTCCTCTCCGTTTCATAAATTAGCTACCACAGACCGATAGTGTCCGTTATCAAATTGGAAAATATATATACACGTATATTGCAGCCAGCTGTGTATTGTTATTGGTGAAATGAAATGAAATGAAATGCGACCTGTTGGGGAGCACGGCCGATGAAAGTGTTGGCGTCTAATATGTCGTCGAGTCGATTGAGTATCGGCGCGAAGTAGTCGCTCTCTTTGATTCTCCGCACGAGGTCGTTGTCGAGGCCGTGAACTTTGACCTGGGCGGCGGCCTCCTGGGACAGAACGCGTATCATTTCGTGGCATTCCTGAAAAGAAAAAAAACGAGAAAAAATTTTAATCGATTTCCGGCGTTCCTGAACCGGCGTCTCTGTCGCTATTCGGCGTCATTTCTCTTACAAATTATTAATTCGTCGGTATAATTTCGACAAACTACGAGAAGTGGGCGAATCGGAGAGTGGCTTAGCGTACAGCGGATATTATATACGACAAAGTTCCGGAATCTAACCGGAGTGAGATTCCGTGCACTCGAAGGGTTTTTGCCGTACCGCCTGGCTCTTAACCGCGTTACTAACGTTTTCCAATTGTTACTAGTCCCAATACGAAGAATAAACCCAAAAGGGGGAGGGGGGGGTTCGTATGGTTCGAGGAACCATCCTCTACTGATATTGTACCCGATATCGCAGCTATTTAAGTTTAGGCGCCGGGATTTTATAAATTGTTCGATCGTCCGGTAGGTAGAGGTTGAGGTCGTGCCGATGATCGGATCGATCTGAATATCCGAGGATTTTTTTCGCTCGGTTACTCTTATCTTTAATTTATCAAAGAATTAAAGCTCGTTATTATTCGGTAAATTGTGCCACCGAGGAGGCCCGTTTCTCGAATTAATTAAAATTGACCCAGTTATTTATCTTTTTAACGCTGGACATCTATGACATATAACGTCCGTGTCGGTTTCAACACGCGGTAAATTGCTAGTTTGTTAGCGAGGTCAATTTTGATGTCCGTTTTAGGGCAATATCCTTATTCTATTGCTCTTAATTATATTCTTTTGAGAAGAAGTGCGGGGATTCCACATATCAGATGATACTATATATGTATATATATATTTACCTGCCTGTCACCTCCAGCTTCGACGACGGCCATAATTATATTTTCGGTTGCCATAAAAGGTAGTTCCGCTTGAATGTGCTTCTCGATAACTTTTGGATAGACGACAAGCCCTTCCAGAATGTTGAGTAGAGTCGTCGCGACGGCGTCAGCGCACAGGAATCCTTCAGCAAGTGTTATACGCCTGTTCAACAACGACGTTGTACATACATACATACATACGTACACACACCGTCTGCATTCTCGAATCGCATTGAAATTAAGACGAAGGCGAACGCCGGAACCGGCCGGTCCTAATAAAGGTTTTTCGAGGTAGTGGTACCCAGTCGGGACGGGTACGCAATGATTCAATACGCGCGTCCTATGTCTGTCTCCGATATGAAAAGATTTGTTAATTGTAAAACCGCAACGACCCGGTGGGTACTGTTTCAGTAACTAACGGCCTTAATAATAATACTGGCCGGCCATTTTTTTTTTATTTAATTCCGCGTCGTACAAAAATATAGAAAAGCGACGAATTCTTTATTCAAACGGTAGCATCTGGACTAAGAAATCTGCACAAACTTTACCGATACGGATAGATCTCTCATAATATATCGGGCTGACGACTAAGTAATCGCGGAATTCACCGACAGACAAGCGGCGTTGTACATATTTTTAAATACGTCACAGTACATCTTCGACGGATAAGATTCTTAGATCGTTATTATTCGTGGCTCCTTTGCGAAAATATTCGGTATTGAAATTCGTCGACCGGTCGTCGTTTTCGTGCGCACGGTGAACGTAAAGCGTTTCCGTCGCATTTCGCTTTTTATATTCGCGAAGGTGTCAACGCGTCGCTGGCTCGTAAATAGTCGTATGCGCCGTGTTATGCAGCGGTGATGAAGCCTTAAAAGCCTGGCAGTGTCGGTGCCGGTTCGTGAAATTACGGCGGAATTTTTCGTTAAAGACTCGGAGGAGCTCTGAGGACGTCCGGTCTGGAGGAGGTCGACGATGACCGAATAAAGGCCGATTATCGATTCGGATCGGCGCAGTTCGACACTGGGACATTGGAGAAGCGAATGTATCTTATACAGTGCATTGGAAACCGTCTACGGCTTATCTGTGCAAAGATGTAGTGACGTAATTAAAAATATGTACAACGCCACTGTGGTGAATTCCGCAATTACTTAGTTTGTCGTACCCCGACATCGACGTAATATCGTATATATATAATATATATATATATATATTAGATGAATTCAAGTCAAAATATCGATCACTGTACCCGCAATAAATACGAGGAGGAAGGAAAGATACGTTTCTATATATATTCGTTTTTGTTCTTCAGCCGTTACAGCGATGATTCTTGAGTCTTGGAGAGCGGGCGGATGTCCGTTCTACGTTGACAAAATCGGCGACAGAGTGTCAAAGTCGTCCAAACGCCACATGTCGGTGAATTCCGCAATTACTTAGTTGCCAACCGGATATGTCTACATAATAAAAGCAAGCCTGGCAACGGAGTAGGTGTACACGGTGTCACGCCTATTAGCTGTCGGTGCCTAAAATAATGATAACGGTAGGGACCAGCACCTGTCAACAGTCACCGCCACCTCACCGTGTCGTAATGTCGTGTTGTGTTGTCGGTCTGATATGTTTTTGAGTGGAGCTGACCACCGACCTGTTGGCACTGTCGTCGAGTGTCCTCTCGAGCCACTGGGCGGCCGTGTTGGCGGGCGTTGGCGTGCAGGCTGATCAGGTGTCTGGCGAGCGCACCGTTCGCTCCTCATCGGGTTCCTCTTGTACGCCATGGCGCTCGAACCTATCTGGCCCTTCTCGAAAGGCTCCTCAACCTCCTTCATGTTCGCCAGGATCCTCAAGTCGCTGCACATCTGCGATTCAATTAACGTTAACATTTATCGCTAACACTCTCGAACTCGACCGACACCGCCGGCTTACGCATTACAAGTGTTGTGTCATGCGATTGTGACAATACGTCTCTCCAAATGCATCGACAAATGCACTCAAACTGACGACGTTCCGCGACATTGTCGATGGCGACAAACCCTCGGTCGGATACCTACGATGTCGGTGTTCAACACCAATAGAGAATTTATGCATCGGGTCGACGACCAAGTAATTGAGGAATTTACCGACAAGTAGTGGCGTTGTACATATTTTTAAGTACGTCACAGTACATCTTCGCACGGACAAGACTCTTCGATACGTTATTATTTGGTCCCGTCTGAAATATTCGGTATCGAAATAACATTTACCGGTTGAATTGAGCGTAAAAAGCTAAAAGACGGTGAACCGAAGCGGCGTTCCGTCCACAATTTTTTATTTTCGCAAACGTGTTAGCGCCGCTGGCTCGTAAAAGTTACCGCCGTGTACGGTGAAATCAACGCCAAACAAGTGGGTGAATTCAGCAATTACTTAGTTGTCAACCGAATACATCTATTGAAAACATCGATATATAAACAGATACCTCATAGTATAACCTGGGGATGGGAAAAATCGCCAATTATTTTAGTCGCCGATACGTTAGCCCAGTTTTGAAACGTGTACAGAGACTTTAAACGTTTGACCGAACGGCATAAAATGAAGACGAAATGCCACCTTGTGAGTTGTGGCGCCGAAACTGCTCAGCGCCGAAACGATGTCCAAATCGACTTTCCTCGAATAGGTCTGACCGCAGATCGTCACCGATGAGGAGAAACCGGCCATCGATGTTACCAATCTGTCGAGCCGCTTCACCTTATCACCGTCGCCTATCCAACAATAATCAATTTCTTTTTTATCGCCTATTATAGATATAAAGTCACCAAAATCCGTTCGTTGTTTGTATGTCGTATTGGGTACCGACCGTGGAACAGTGCGAGGAACGAGGCCTGAGTGCCCGTGGTACCTTTGACCCCTCTGAACCTGAGCTCGTCCCTCGACCTCAACAGCGACCTCTCGTCCGTCAGCAAATCCTGCAGCCAGAGGCAGGCCCTCTTACCGACCGTCGTCAACTGGGCGGGCCTGACGACAAACAATAAAACGGAATACGATCAATTTATTAAGTCGAGCTCAAAAAAAACAAAACACTATCTCTCTCTCTCTCTCTCTCTCTCTCATTGTATACCTACTGCACAGAGACAAGAAACAGTTAGGACCGATATAGCGACAGACGATGATAACGACGGAGAACAGATACAAAAATAAGATAAATATATATTCGCAATACCTGTTTTGTGCTTCGAAAACACAACGACATAATAAAGAGAATAGAGAGTAATTTATTTTATTACACCCGTCGACACTCGACTCGCTGAAATACTCACTGTAGATGTGTGAATCCTAAGGTAGGCAGGTCTTTGTATTTGACCGCAAATTGTGACAGGCGGAAGATGCAGGTGGCCAATTTGGGCAGCAATATGTCCAGACCGTCCTTCAGTATTATCAAATCCTGCCAACAAAATATATATACATATATTATATATATAATTGTTTCTGTTTTGTCGTAAAATACACCGTCTACAATCCGAGGTTCCGTAACAGTGTAATTTATCTTCTGTATATAATATTTTTTTCAAAACTTTCAGGGTCGAAGGTCATCGGTGACCTCTGAACTGTACAACGCGAAAGGTCAAATTTACAGCCCCCCCATAGAGCTAACTACCCCGGACGCACTGTTTCCAGGTCACGGGGGGGTCGTATTTTAATAATTAAAAGTAGAGTTTGTCGCTTTACTGAAAAAGCGGAATTAAATATCAACTAAGCAATTGCGGATTTCACCAGGACAAGTGGCGTTGTACATATTTTCAATTACGTCGTAGACGGTTTTGAATCTGAAGTATGAGGTACATTGGGGCTTCTCAGCGATGTCCCAATGTTGAACTTTGGCCTCGATAACGGCCTTTATTCGGGCCCATCGGTCGACCTCCTCCGGACCGGAGGACGTCCCCGGAGCGCTCCTCGACTTCCAACCGAAAAATCCGACACCGGGCGATGTAATTTCGATAGAGAATGGAGCAAATAATATGGGGTATCGAAGGTGGTTAAAAATTATGCAGAACGCGTTATTTGTAGAACCCATTGTCTTACCGTATTGTCGCCCAGGTAGCAGGACGTGGCGCCCAGGTGTATGACGGGGGCGGCGAGCGGGCACTGCCGACAGTAGACGTGCACGTGGGCCATCACGTCGTGGCGCGTCTTCGCCTCTTCGGCGGCCGCCGCCTCCAGGTCCAAATCACCGACTCTCGACTCCATCTCGGCCAATTGGTCGTCGCCGATATCCAGGCCCAATTTCTGCAAAACGGCGAAACACACGGAACAAACTCAGGACGCGTCGGCGGCCTCCGAAAGACGTCTTCGGGGGGGGCCGGATGACCAATTCCGAATACTTTTCATTCCGTCCTATCGGTTTTCCACAGTCTGTCGGTTATACTATACATTTTTTTTTTTTAATTTTTTATAAATTTTTTATAGTGTTCTCCCAACAACGGAAGAGGCGAATTACGTGTCCAGATAGGCGGTGCTAATACAGTCTACCTCTACCTCTCCTGTATCTCCCCAAATATATATATATATATATATATATATATATATATATATATATATATATATATACCTTATCGGAGACTAATAAAATAACAGTACAAATCGGTACCGAGATAACGAAACTGACTCAGAGAGAGAGAGAGAGAGAGAGATAAGGATGGAGGTGGGATAGAGAGATAAGCGTTATTAGGCGCTCCTTGTTTTGGATTGGTGTTTTATCTGCCAGTACACATACCGTATAGGGTACATACACCAGCGTAAACTAGCTTATACCCATCAGTATATATATACATATATATATACATTTCACCGACAACAATTCGTCTCATCCAAAATGAAACTGATGGAGATGGAAACGTTCGCCACCATATTCATTAAAATACTGAAACTCGTAAGTTACCGTTTTTTTGCGCTTCTTTCTATATATATATATATATATATATATATATATATATATATAGCGTTAGACGTTTTAACAAAACGAAACTCGACGAACGTCCTACTGAAGTAATGACGTAAAGAGCACAAGGAAGATGACCACCTTCTTGTCGACGTTCGGGACGCGTTAAAACATCTTTTCGGTGTCTGTATATATATATATATATATATATATATATATATATATATATATATATAAAACACGACGGCGCGTTTCTCTTATACCATTCTCTTGTACGGTCTTCCTACAACCTCTCTGTCTCACTGACTCTCAGTGGTCTGCGATGGACCGAACTTGTTCATCCAACTCTTTATACCGCCTCTTGAAGAAGAGACGGCCACTTTAATCCCACCCACCCAAACCCTCGGGGCGTTACGACAAAAATACCGGCGGATAATTAGTAGGAAAAAGGGGCGTGAAACGACCGCCCCGTTCTCAGCCGACTATCTTTAAAACTTCGGCCAAAAGTCGATATTGTCGGTACCGACTCGTCGATCCGAATAATAAATCAGACCGTTTCTCGGCGGCCGTTCGCAGGTGTTGAACCTGGTGATACTGCTGTTGTACCGGTACGGCTACGGCGGCTCGTTCCTCGGCGTCGGCGGCACCTGGAACCTGAACGAGGACAAGAATCCGGACGCCGAGATAATCGCCTCCGGTGTACTCGTCGGATATTTCATCTACACAGCCGTCCTCGTCGTCACCTACTGTTTCGGCACAACCAAATCGAAGACCAAGCCTAGTCGCAAGTTAGAAAAACACCAACAATTTCCCCCCGACACCCCTGTCCCGTCCGGGGAATACCACTTTTGACGGGACCAAAACTGACTGAAAACTAGAAATGAATGGAAAAAATTGGCCTGTTCCCATCTCCTATACAATCCCTTATTTTCAACCCCCACCCCCGTTAGTCGGTCCATCCCCATAAATCCTTTATACGAAATTCATCCCTCTATCCGATCTATTGGGGCGGTGCTATTCGCGGCCGCTACTCACTACCCCCCCGTTATAAAGTTGTGCGAATTGAGGGAGGGCAAAGTAACGGGTGGGGGGGGAGGACGATTGCAGGATTTATAGATAGGATTTGCTGTCGACACTTTAGAATTTAGAAAACGAGTGGTTTTGGTTTTTTGACCGCCATTCGCGATTTTCTTCTTGTTGCCGTCCCGTCGAGTAGATCGGCCGGTTGGGCGTGTATTTCGTAACACGGGTGTAGAGATAAGGCGGGGTACGGCGATAAAAGGATAAGAGAGATAAGGGACGGCCAAGAACGGTGGAGATATCGGAGAGAGAGAGACAACACCTGATACAAATTTTATTTCACAAACACCGCCGTATAATATAAGACAATATCTTATATATACGCCGATAGGACAATATTTGAAAACTGAAATAACCGAAAGGGTAAAATTTACAGTAGGGCCCACCCCCCGGAGGTTTATCGGCTGTATTCGATATATCGATATATGCGGGTCGATGAATCGATGACGTCAACCGTCATTGTTTTCACATCTCCGTACCTTTATATTAAACCGTCCGACGGGTTATTTATTTTTTCCAAGTAAAGGGAAAGAAAGTAATATAAAAAAAAAATAACCCGCCCGAAGGAATGATCGAAATAAAAAAAAATAAAAAGCGCCACCCGTCGTACGCCTCAATAAAGGCAGTCGATGTGAAAACAAAGATGGCCGAACACAGTTCGATATATCGATCCACCCCCCGTATATATCGATATATCGAATAGGGCCCCGATAAACTCCCTTTAGGGGGGGGGGGGGCCCCCTACAGTAAATTTTAACACGAAAAACAGTAATAACCAAATTTCAATTACAATCGATATATTATTGTTCTGTTGTCCGATTTCCGATCCTCTTCTTTCTGCGGACAGAAACCGCTAGACGGATTTCTCCCTAATTTATTCTAAATATTACGGATATACTCCGTTTTTTCTAGAAACGCGTCGAATATCGTAAATTTTCAGTACATAATAGAGAAGAATTGTACAGAGACTAGAACTGGGCGTCCGGAACACGATACGATCCATCCAATAGTCATTCGTAAATTTATCGCCCCTTCCGTCATTTCCGGTTCTATAATCGTATCTATCCTATCGTAGATAATATATATATATATATATATACATTATATACTGTAACGGCGGCTTTTCTACCCTACAAACCGGCTGTTGGGCGGATGAAAATTTACCCGCCTAATTGGTTGGACGGAATTCCGAACTAGAGATAAAATGTAGTTTCTCCGATTTCCGACGTAAATAAAATCAGAATCAGAAAAAGGAGAAATATATTGAAAGCGCTATTAAATTAACAATTTCCCTCGAGATTTCGTGCGAAAATTATCTACAGTCCGTGCATACCTGTCGAGTACCTGTCCGACGAACCGACAGATATCGATTGCGCCGATTTTGCAACACGTGGCGCAATTACAAAATTACACAACCGGTGACGTCACAGGCCCTCAAAATACAAAAACCCTTTCTCCATATATATAACTCTGGGTTTTTCGCGGTTTTCTCCGGTAGAATCGTAATCAAGGCGGCGGCCCATTTAGGCCTTTCGTCGGGACGACAATATATGCTCGCGGCCTTATCTCGGCCCCGCCGGCGCTAATAGAGATAGCTACTATTTAGCTAACCAGCAGCTATCTAGCTATCTTATGCAGGCAGGCAGGCGGACAGGCTGCGGTACGTTTACAGCCGGGCCCTTTGTTTGCAGACACGTCCCATCGAAAACAAACAGCTCCAAATATATATTGGACAAATATCCGATTGTGTACACTGGCTGTGAACAGGGAAAATCAGTACAGAACTCGTACTTTAAAGGACAGAAGGGGGGCGGGGGGGGGCGGAAAGGGTCGAAACGTGAGCGAGAGGCAACAAATTTGGGGGCGTTTGGCAACTAAATAATTGGGGAATTCACCCCGACAACAATATGACGTCGTACATATCATTAAGTACGCCACGTCGACATCTCCGCCACTGATAAGCCGTAGACGGTTTCGAATGCAGGTATATGAGATATATTCGGCTTCTCATCAATGTCCCTTGTGCCGGGGATACGGCCTCAATAACGGACTTTATTCGGGGTCATCGGTCGACCTTCCACCGGACGACGTCCAAAATCGACAATGCCGGTTTCGAAGAATCTTATCTCTCTGTGCTGTTGACACGCAGTTAAAAATATGTACAACGCCACTTCCTGTCCTGTGGTGAATTCCGCGATTGCGCTCAGTCGTCGACCCCGATATATAGGGGAATTTACTGTACTGATATATCGATATATACGGGGGGGCGGGTGAATCGATATATCGAATTTGGGTCGGCCATATTTGTTTTCACATCGCCCAGCCAAACGAGGGCACGGAGATGGGGGAAAAAACTCGCTTAATTCGGTAAAAATATAAAGCGCAACCCGCGTCGGACGCCTCTATAGAGGTTGGCGGTGTGAAAAGAAAAAAAAAAACCCGCCTAATTACGAAGGAAGGTGGGCGATGTGGAAAACAAAGATGGCTGACCCAAGTTCGATATATCGATTCACCCGCCCCCCGTATATATCGATATATCGAATACGGCCGATAACATCCGGCGCTGGAGTACATTTTAACCGAGATATAAAATAGTTTCAGTCGGGATGAGCGGGGGGGGGGCGGAAAAAATGAACGGAGCCTATGTATTGGGCGGGGGTCGTTAACTAAGCGATTGGGGAATTCACCAAAGGACGAGTGGCCGCATTTCCAATTTTTATTTTCGCAAATGTGTTGTGACGCCTCGCGAAATTCCGATCGGGGGGTATTTTTCGGTTGAAAGACAAGGAGCTCTCCGGGGACGTCCTCCGGTCTGGAGGAGGAGGAGGTCGACCGATGAGCCCGATATATTGTTGGTATTTTGGGGCCGCCGATACGCTGTTATTGTTGTTGTTGTTGTTGTTCCAGGATGTCGTGATGAACGTGACCGGTACCCTGTTCTTCATCGCTGTTGGCGGTGTCGCGTTGCACTATTGGTCGGGCTACATGAACGAGCACAAGTACGAGGCCGTCTCGTCGGAAAAACAGATCGGTATGGCGGTCGGCAGCCTCTGCATTATAACCGCCGCGCTATACCTCCTGGACACAGTCCTCTCCTGCATACACTTCTACCAGAAAACAAAGAGCATGATCTAATAATTCGGATTGATAACAGAGAGGGAAACGCCAATCTACGCCAGTCTGCCCTACCGAACTATTCCAGTTGATAAATACCCGACAACAATTAAAAACACTGTTATATAACGGGTTAATGGTGAAAATTTACTGTAGCCCCCCCGGAGGTATTCGATATATCGATATATACGGGGCGGGTGAATCGATATATCGAACTTGGGTCAGCCATCTTTGTTTTCACATCGCCTACCTTCCTTCGTAATTAGGCGGGTTATTTTTTTTTTCTTTACACACCGCCTACCTCTATAGAGGCGTCCGACGGGATGCGCTTTATATTTTTACCAAATTATGCCAGTTTCCCCCCCCCCCTCCCCAATCTCCGTACCCTCGTTTGGCTGGGCGATGTGAAAACAAAGATGGCTGACCCAAGTTCGATATATCGATTCACCCGCCCCGTATATATCGATATATCGGGGTGGGGGCTACAGTAAATTTTAACCAAAAATCACTACTTGTAGTTGTATTTAAATTTGTATTGACGCCATATCTGAAAACAACAACAAAAAAAAGGTAGTTTTCACGGTTCGTTCCAAAACCGAGGAGCGACAGAGACTCAATCATCAACGGCCAGTAGAGTGTAGTCTCTTTTCTTAGAGTGTATTTTCTTTTTTTTGTTTTGTATATCTAATCGTTAATTTTATTGTTACAAAATTGAAATTATTGTACTGGGTTTGTATAATAAAACTGTCCAAATTCTGTATCCCTTCGAGTCGATTTACGACACGAACACGCCCACAGGCGTCCCAACTGAAACTCTCTCCCTTTATATTAATTATTACATTAAATAGATCGACGCGACGAATAATTAAAGGAAACGTCGAAAGGTTACGGAGGCGGAAGAAATACGAATAAAAATTTTCGAAAAACAATTTAAAATTTCGATTTCACGAAAAATTCATATATCGGTAATCGGTTCGCTAACGGACGTTGTCGGTCCGGGAAATTTACCAAACATAGTGGGCGCCAACCTCTGCCGAGCAAATTTTTAAAACTCTCTCGAAGTCGAGTTCTGAACAAAATTTGCTATTTATTCCGAACACTCGACTTACTATAAACACTCTGCACGTGCAGAGGGCGGGCAGGGCGTCTACAGTTTCGATCTGCAGTCGAGGAGTCTTCAGCAGTAATCTGTAGCTTAGTCCATCTTCCGTCTCTAGACTGGGGTTAAAACGGGAGGAGGACGAGTCGTGCTAGGCGCTCTGAGCGAAACAGTAACGCCGAGACAATTTTTTTTTTCCGGCGATCTAACTCAATCCTCCGTTTCCCGGAACGGCTTTCTACGAGCCCGTTTTCGCTGGGAATCCGATCTGCCGAGTGAGGATCTGAGCTTCTAGAGAGGAGAGAGATCTTTGTCCTCCAAAAGCGACAGGAAGTTATCCCCGAAGATGTCCCGAGGGACCGAGACAAACCTAGACTTGCCGGTCATCGAAATTAGTTTAATTGGTCGTAAAACAGTTGACGGCCAGACGATTTGTCGTAGAATGTACGGCACGGTTCTGTGAGAAGAGGTTATTTTGTAACCTACCTGTTCGGCTTTGGCGAGGTAGAGCCACAATTTGCGCCAGGTGATGAATTTTTTCTCGTCGCTGAAATTGTACCTCATCTCCTGGGAGGCGTAGCGGGTGGAAAAAGGCGAACGGTAATTGTCGGACATGGTTTTACGCCCGATTACAACGATTCCAAACCAGAACGGACAATATAGGTTATATAACCTGCGAGTCGATTCCCGGCTTTATCTCCACCGGTGATGACCAGATATTACCGTCTTACTTTTTTTTTCTTTTCTTTTTTTTTTTGAACAGCTCGGAACCGAAAAAACGTAAAAATATTCGTATTTTTTAAAATATAACTTTACCTCCAATTTTTGTCACAGTCAAATAAGTGTTGTTGTAAACATCAAACTATTAGCGAATATAAAATTATAAATTATAATACGTATCCGTCTATAATATTTAACTTGGATATTTATTCGACGTTATAATTTAATTCCCGGTTTTTGTCATATTTACAAACACACACACTGGTAAAAACCGATAAAAATGTGGGAAAGGAACTTCTTTAAATACACACAAAAACTCATCTATAATATACGATTTATACAGTTTTATATTTATATATGTGTGTGGGTGTAGAGGGGAACAAAATACTCGCTTAATAGTTGGTGTTAAGTAAATTTTCCAGTTTTTGACCTTTTTTTCCTAAATGGCGGCCCCCCCCCTCATAAATATAATATAGTTTGGGGCGGCTTCTGTTAGAAATATCAAACTATTAGCGAATATAAAATTATAACATCGAATAAATACGTATCCGTCTATAATATTTAACTTGGATTATTTTTTTCAACGTTATTATTTAATCCCCAGTAATACACTCGTAAACTATATTTATAAACTCACATTAATTTATACCTAAGTATTAATAAACTGTTCCCGAATATACATAAAATCGATCTCCAGATTTTGTCATTGAAATGAGATGTATATGTATCGTTGTTAACATCAAATTATTACGCGAAAATATTTGTTCCAAAAATTATTAACTGGTACGTAAATGTAGAGTTGAATTTACGTTTTAATATAATATTAAGGGATTATTTGTAAAAATATAAAAGAAATTGGATAACGTAAATCGAGATGGCATTGGCTCCGGCTGTAAACTTCCTGCGGCGTTCCCTTTTCCTCTAGAGGAACTCTCCCAGTGGCATCGCACGCGTAAGTCAACTCATTTTTACATCGTTGATTATTCTTTAATTGAATATTTTTCCAACCTTTTATTAACGTCTAATTAGGTAATAAACTATTTGGCCAGCGCCGACGGGCAGATTTTCGTCGGCCCCCGTAAAGGGGTTTTATTGCGTTCGGCGAATTTTGATTTAACGACTCGACCACGTGTTGTTGACCGAATAACGGTTTAAGTTAACATATTTTTACGACACTCTATACCAATTTCACTTATTGGACTGTTTTTATTTCTTTCTCTGGCCTATTATTTAGCGACAATATTACTATTTCCCGGGGCGGTTCACTGGACCATGTTTTATACTTATTTATTAACAGCCCTCCGCCTTTAACCCTTTGCAATCTATGTTTTTTTTAATTCATATTACACAACCAACTCGTACAGGACATATCATCATTTGTCCCTCTTGTTATTACGGAATCGATCGATGTATCCGTAAAGTATAATCGAAAAATATCTAACGGTTCTTTGATATCGTCGGAAATTTGCAGTCGGGCACATTTCGAGGTGAAATATCGAAATCCGTACGAGACGGAATATTTATTATCCGCTTCCGAAACATCATTTCAGTTGAATCCGCTCAAAGTTTTTTTTTCCGTTAGTATTACCGACAAACCGTCGTACCGGACGTATTATCGTTTGTCTCTTTTATTGTTGGAATCGATCGATGTATCCGTAGAGTATTATCGAAAAAAATAACTAACGGTTCTTTTATATCGTCGGAAATTTCGAAAACCGTGTACGAGACGGAATATTATCCACTTCCGAAACATCTATCCATTCGACATTTTCAGTCGAATCCACTCTGTCTCCCGTATCACTTTCGGATCGCTCGATATCACTTTCTCAATTCTCGCTGTACGTATCGTCGTACAACGGGAAATATATCGCTATCGTCGGAATCGGATTCGTAGCTCGGTTCGATATTGTCGCGGCGTTATCGCGCGGCTAACAGCGTCTCTATATTATTTACATTATGTTCGCTATAAACTTTAAAATCTAAATTCGTCGCTACTACCGTGTGTGCGATATCGCTATAATTTTCACAAATTTTTCTTTCATTCGCCGCATATCGGGGGGGATATAGATACGAAATCGAAAATGACGGATAAACTCGAATCCGATAGACTCGACTGCCGAATAACAGGACTCATTTAGATCCGAATGCGAAATGTCGCTCGAGCCTCGGATTGTCCACTGGTGATCGAAAGCGAAAATATCCTGTAAATAGTTTTTACAATTTGTTTTTTTTACTTACTTTAAAAACTGAAAATTATTCGCGTCGTCTCCTTAGCGGAGCCCTCGAGAGAGAGAGAGAGTTTGCGATAGAAATTTTAAACGGCTCCGCTCAGCCGGAGCCCTCCACTGCCGAAGGGTTGACTAAAGTTCGAATCGGATTCTATTCAATTTCAATTTTAAATCGAAATCGCGTATTCAAATGCGGTAATTACACACGGACAGTGCTTTCATAATTTATCTCGAAAATTGAAGTTTAGAACACTCCCGCGATAACCCCTTTTTTACGATAGACCTATTATCTCGATTTGTGTAATTTTTGTAAGAATTGTACATCGTATATTTCTGTATCCCGTTGGGTCTCTACACTACGAGTAGTTATTACGGTCGAACGGTATTTTGTATATAGTTTTTATTTCGACTTCGGTAAATTCGTAATGTACGGGCCCGCCGAACCTTATTCAACCCGAGTATCGATTTTTCCGTGATGTTGTATTATATCGAAGTCGCACGACGACGGTTAATAAAGACGCCGCAATGCTAGAGGCGTACACTTTTATCGTCGAATATTATTCTCGTTTCTGGGACGGTTGCGAACTTTGTGTTCTCGATTACCCTGAGATTGAAATCGTTGTTTCAACGCCGTTCAATTTCGTGCCTCAGGTTGGTCCATCGCTGTACACAATAACGCAACAATGTCGGGAGGCTTAGACGTTCTTAGTTTGAAAGAGGACGACGTCACCAAGATGTTGAGCGCGACCACTCACATCGGCGCCGAAAACGTCGACTACCAGATGGAACAGTACGTTTACAAGCGCAGGCAAGACGGTTAGTATATATATACAACAGTTTCATTTTCTCTCTGTACTTACGTCTATTATTCCCGCTACAAAAACGTACTCGATATATACTTTCTAGATTTCTAGTCTTCACGATATATATCACCCCCCCCGTGTTTTCAGGCACCCGGATCATCAATCTACGTCACACGTGGGAAAAGCTGTTGTTGGCCGCGAGAGCGATTTGCGCGATCGAACACCCGAGCGACGTTTTCGTAATCTCGTCGAAGGTCTACGGCCAGAGGGCCGTCCTCAAGTTCGCCACCTACACCGGCGCCACTCCGATCGCCGGAAGGTTCACGCCCGGCGCTTTCACCAATCAGATACAGGTATCGTACCCGTTTAAGCCTTTAAAATTTGGGTTTTTCGACATTTTATTTCATTTTTTTTTTCCAATTTCTCCCGTACTCTGTCCGGAACAGTGCGACGATACACTAGCCCCATAAAGGAATGTTGAAAAATACAAAAATTTGCTTTCACCCATTTGTGAAACTGTGACTGTCACCGAGGGGCGTAATTATCCGCGAACAATATTTGTTTTTCCTGTTTTGTAAAAAAAAAATTTATAAAACGAGATGTTCGAGGTATAAAATATCGCCTATTAGTCGTTTTTAGACACTGTATTTACAAAAATTTGCTTTCACCCATTTGTGAAACTGTGACTGTCACCGAGGGGCGTAATTATCCGCGAACAATATTTGTTTTTCCTGTTTTGTAAAAAAAAATAAAACGAGATGTTCGAGGTATAAAATATCGCCTATTAGTCGTTTTTAGACACTGTATTTTTTATAAAATCCGTACATTTTTTCAATGTCCCAACGGCACGAGGTGATACGAAATTTCACAACGTGCGCATTAAATTTACAGCGTCAGTGTGAAATGCGTCAGATGGTTATAGCCGTCGACAGTTTTTTTTGTAAAAACTGTGGTCAAATGTGATAATTTTCACTTCCAAATATACGAGTTACTTGTCGATTTCATCCGGCAGCCAGAAACAATTAAAAAAAAAGTGTTTCTGAGCGACATCGTCGAATAAAAAGTGTGCGACGACGGCCCATTTTTTCCCCGTACTTTTGGTCAACCGTCGTCCAAACCTTATCCTACGAAGGAAACTTTAAAATTTTTGTTTTTTCAAAAATATTCCGTTTTTCCTGTACTCTGTCAACAGTAAAAATGCCAAATTACAGCCGTTGAAAAACAATTTGAAATTATGGAATGAAATACCTTTTAATTTTGAACAATTTTATTAAAAATCTGACCAAGTTTTGTAGATCATCGTGCTTTTATTGATAGCAAGTCTGTCTCAGATAACGTGTCTCAGTTCGGGCGTTATTATACTGTATTGTAGTATATTATATTGTGTCGTCCTGTACATTGTTTAAAAAAAATCCACTTTACTTTCCGACGTCGGTAGACTGCAAAAATAAAAATTGACTCGAAAAATAATTACGCCTTCCAATTTCGTTTTTTATTCCCTTATAATTTGCCGTTTCGTTTTGTTACGACGCGCAGGCCGCTTTCCGTGAGCCTCGACTCCTCGTTGTGACCGATCCGCGGACCGATCACCAGCCGATCACCGAGGCTTCCTACGTCAACATACCGGTCATCGCCTTCTGCAACACCGACTCACCGTTGAGATTCGTCGACATCGCCATCCCGTGCAACAACAAGGTATACACGGATTGTTTGTTTTTTTTATTCGTTTTGTCATATCTCGCGTCGATGAAAGATTTCTTTTTAAGCGCGTCGGATCGCTGCCTTCAGAGTGGACGTTTATAGGTTTTAATTATAATCAAAGTCGGGCGCGGCGTACACCCGTGTGGTGGAGCCAGTTGTCGCGGAAAATTAATATTAATATACGCCGACAAAACCGTACTAATTGCTGTTGTTGTTGTTGTTGTGACAGGCGAATCACTCTATCGGTCTGATGTGGTGGCTGTTGGCGCGCGAAGTGCTGAAGCTGAGGGGAAGCATAACGAGGGACACAAAGTGGGACGTCGTCGTTGATCTCTTCTTCTACAGGGACCCCGATGAGGTATATATAACCGCCGCCGCCGCCGCAGTAGTGCGCTTCTAGACCGACTGAATCTGTTTTTGTTGACGGTCGATTGAGATCGGTCGAGGAAAAACTTTGGACTTTTCTAGTCTTGACCGTTGGCTCTCTCGCCAGTATGACTGGGGCAGGCGCCGTGGGACACAAAATTCGCCCGTATTGGCGAGACCGGAAAGCGGCAGTATCGCAGCGCCGTCTCTCTGCCAAACCGATTCCTGTCGAAAGCCGAAAACCGGTTCGGCGAAAGACGGCGAATAAAGTGAGAGAGAGACAGGAGTCGGAATACTGTGAAAACTACGCTGTATTAACGAGTCAATCGCGGCGCAGACCCCCAAAACAAAACGTTCGGTCGCCTAATATTTATTTTTAATTAATTTCAGCCAGCAGTTCTGTCCTTCCGGTTAGAAAGGTCTTTGTATCGAACAACAGAGAATTGTGTGTTGGGGTTACGAATCCGGAAACTGTTTTCGGGTATTTTCAAACGAGAATATAATAAAATATCGAAGGAAATGTCTGCCCGACATATACAACAATAACAATACCCTGTTATCGCGAATATCGTTTTTTTTTTTTTTTAAATTTAAATTGAACTAATATTGTTTTTTGTGCGACCAGGCGGAGAAGGACGAGGTGGCGACGAAGGAGCCGGCTCCGGCGGTGAAGGCCGTCGAGAGCACCGAGTACTCAACAATCGGGGACACGTGGGTCGAGGCCAACGACCAGACGGTGACCAACTGGGTCGAGGATACGGAGCGGGAGGCGGCGCAGGCGGCGGCGGGAGCAGCGCCCGGCGCGGCCGGACCGCCGGCGCCGCCCATACAGCCGGGCGGCCGCCGAAGACCTCACCGCACAGGTTCGTTATCAATACACGCCGGTAACAACAATAGTCCATCTCCCTCTAGGCTACAATTACACAAACGGAAACCGATCTACAGCTATACAAAATGCTAAAGAAGATCGCCTCATACTGGCGATGGTTAGGCGAAATATGAATGAGATGAATCCGGCGACAGCTATCCTGGGAGATATACCACCACTCACTGCACGCTGTACGAAACTTTAAATTGGAAATATTAATTTCGAGCCCGCAATCGACTTTCGATGCCGATTTCGCGATAAAAAAAAAACAATAACGAGTGTAAAGAAAGCAGTCGCAGTTCTGGTACGACCATTGATGTTAGTATAAGTTGGGATAGCGCAATCGCAATCCAGTTGGACACGACATTACTTTTAACGCACAATTTCGGTTGCGCTCTGTGTTTCAGGGTCCTGGAAACGAGTGGGGAACAGCAGCCACGAGCTCGTGGCACGCGCCGTAAATACACTCTGTGTTTGTCGCGACACTTGGTGTCGTTTTCACTCTATTAAACAAGTTTTTAACAGAGATCTCGCTTCGGTATTTTGTTTGTTTTTTTTTTTTTGTCGTTGCTCCTTGAAATTATCCAATCTACCTCTTCCTTTTCCGTTCGAAAAAACTATCACAGGCTAAACTGTAAGTTTGTGAGTTATAGCGGTAGTAATTATTTTGTTAAATATATTTGCAATTGAGACGGAAAAAACTCTCCAGGAAACATTGTAATTAACGCGATGAAAGGTTGTAAAATTATTGAATTCGCAAAATTCGTAAATACGAATTCAACAACAATTCCGCTATGCCGTTTGACACATAATAGATAGCGACTATTTTTTATCGAACCTTGAAAGACTATTTCGGTTTGTACGGAGAAATTAATAAGTTGATTAAAATTTATAAAAATTTTGGAAGTGTTTCGATTTGCACAATTTTCGAATGTCCAAAGACTTTGTTTTACCGATAACCAGTTTGGAATAGGCTCAAAAATGACATTTCGCGTTCCTAAAAAGCGTCCCACGATTCACTGTCTTGTGCCGCTAATTTGTGCGGATATTAAAACAGTTTTGGCTACTTTCGAGGCCTAAAGCCTACTTCTCTTCTCTTTCTTATATAGAGGCAGGATTTCGGTCAAATTAATTTTGTCGTTATATCGTCATGTGCAAACTGTTTAAGTTTGAGCCTTTATTAACGGTTCATAGGGTGAGTGTACAACAATTAACTTATTTCGCATACCGCTTTTTGTATATTTTGTAGATTCAATTGTAATAAGTTTACGGTTCTTTGATATCGAATGGGCTCAAACCTGGTGTGTATTACGGATCGGATCGTAACTCCGAGAAGAGTAAGAATAAAATTAATCGGATGTCACACACAGAAACATATATGAAATATAGTTCGTAATAACTGTAACCATATGAAAGTGTTCGGTAACAGTGCCGATTAATGAATTACGAAAAATATAACATAAATAGTATAAATTGAGGTAAGATAAATAGTGTAATAAACAATAGAACGGTCTCCGTGGTAGATAATTAAATAATTTCGGAGGGAAGCGTTTTTTCATTTTATAATAAGATTTCTAATAATTTTGTGTTTCTAGGTTAGGATTTTCACAAATAATTGAATGTAGGGGGAATTTCCAATCTATTTTGGATTAGTGCAACGGGCAAACTTTCATTATTTTCGAAATATTGTCCGACAATGAAAACACGTTGTTGCCACGTGTTACGCTCCCAAACTATCAGCTGTCAAATGGGTTTTTTTTTAACAGGGTTGCCAACTTTACTTATTAGCACAGACATCGGATATTAACTAAAGTTCGAATCGGATTCTATTTAATCTTAATTTTAAATCGAAACCGGCGTATTCGAATGCGGTAATTACACACGTACAGTGTATATATACAGTGCTTTCATAATTTGTCTCGAAAATTGAAGTTTAGAACACTCCCGCGATACCTCTCTATGACAGACCTATTATCTCGATTTGTGTTCCGTTAAGTTTAATTTTATAACAATTGTTATATTTTCAATTTAAACTTTGGTAAATTCCTAATGTATGGGCCCGCCGAACCTTATTCAACCCTAGTATCAATTTTTCCGCGATGTTATATTATATCGAAGCCGCACGACGATGGTAAATAAAGACGCCGTTGTGCTGGGTGGGGGGCGTACACTTTTATCGAATATTATCTGTACAAGAGCGTCATTATAAACGTCAAAATATATTTTTTTGAAATATTGTTCGACAATGAAAACACGTTGTTCTATTTTACAACGCTCCTGAATTATCAGCTGTCAAATGGGAGGTTGTTTTTTTTTAACAGGGCTGCCAACTTTACTCTGCGACAATTGTGGCAAATTAATTGGTAGTTGATTGTACAGAAAAAAAAATATTCGAAATTCATTCAACGGTAGTTGATTGTACAAAAAATAAAAAAAATTACCGAGAAATAAACGTAAGCGTAAAAAAGAAGTGTGCCGGCTCATTCCTAGTTTAGGCGTCGATTGTTCTCCGGCTTCATAAAATTGACAAGCTCGTCAAGCTGGCCGGCTGTTGATTCCAGCGAACCTTTTTGCAAACAAACACGCCAATATGCTATACAGTTCTGTGGAATATTATTTAGACAAAGGTTTCGGGTGGGAGGGGGTGGGGCATACAATATTAAAACTGATATAATTACGAGTGATATAATAATGAAAGTTTGACAGCCACAGTTCGATTCATATATATATATATATATATATATATATATATATATATATATATACGTATTTAGAAGTAGCACTCTTGGTCTATTAGCCGTATTGTTTCGATAAAATATTGCGCCGGCGACAGATATAAAATTTGTAAAAAATTTCGTATAACGAAGAAAGGTGTTAGATACGGCGCGATAGAGGTGGCCGAGGACGAAGTGAAAAATATGGAGGAGGTTTCCGTCGGATTTTTTCACATTTCGTTCAGGTTATGTATGTTTGGCGTAGGCTGACCGCAGTCTGTTATTAGAGTAAATCTGCTTTTTCTTTTTCCCCCCCCCCCGAAGAGACACGAACGGAGAATATCGCGCGCTATGTCCGTCGATCTGAAGGACGAGGCCGAAGTGAAAGAGTACATCAAGAATTTGGGCACCGAATACAGGTTCGGTTGTTACAGTGAAAAAAACCCGAAGGTATAGTATGTATATATATATATATATATATATATATATATATATATATATATATATATATATATATATATATATATATAACTACGACAAAACACAACACAACAAGTTGTACCGTTTAGTGTAAAATACGACCTATCGAATTGTGTTTTTTTTCTCTCCCGACAATAGAATTCGGACAACTCTGGGAGGTTATATACAGGTTATAACACCTGGTGGATCGATAACCCTCTTTTCAGTTTACCCGGACGTATTATCGTCTGTCTCTTTTATTATATGCGGAATCGATCGATGTATCCGTAGAGTATAATCGGGGAAAAAACTAAAACTAACGGTTCTTTTATATATCGTCGCAAAATTTGTGATCCGCGACGATCCGAGACGGAATATTATCCACTTCCGAAACAACTATCCATTCGACATTTTCAGTCGAATCCACTCTGTCTCCCGTATCACTTTCTCAATTCTCGCTGTATATCGTCGTATAACGGGAAATATATCGCTATCGTCGGAATCGGATTCGTAGCTCGGTTCGATATTGTCGCGGCGTTATCGCACGGCTAACAGCGTCTCTATATTATTTACATTATGTTCGCTATAAACTTTAAAATCTAAATTCGTCGCTACTACCGTGTGTGCGATATCGCTATAATTTTCACAAATTTTTCTTTCATTCGCCACATATCGGGGGGGGGATATAGATACGAAATCGAAAATGACGGATAAACTCGAATCCGATAGACTCTACTGCCGAATAACAGGACTCATTTAGATCCGAACGCGAAATGTCGCTCGAGCCTCGGATTGTCCACTGGTGATCGAAAGCGAAAATATCCTGTAAATAGTTTTTACAATTTGTTTTTTTTTTACTTTAAAAACTGAATATTATTCGCGTCGTCTCCTTAGCGGAGCCCTCGAGAGAGAGTTTGCGATAGAAATTTTAAACGGCTCCGCTCAGCCGGAGCCCTCCACTGCCGAAGGGTTGACTAAAGTTCGAATCGGATTCTATTCAATTTCAATTTTAAATCGATATCGCGTATTCAAATGCGTTAATTACACACGGACAGTACTTTCATAATTTATCTCGAAAATTGAAGTTTGGAACACTGCCGCGATAACCCCTTTTTTATGATAGACCTATTATCTCGATTTGTGTAATTTTTGTAAGAATTGTACATCGTATATTTCTGTATCCCGTTGGGTCTCTACACTACGAGTAGTTATTACGGTCGAATGGTATTTTCTATATAGTTTTTATTTCTACTTCGGTAAATTCGTAACGTACGGGCCCGCCGAACCTTATTCAACCCGAGTATCGATTTATACGTATTATCCGGTATGTTTTCTTGACCGGACAATCGGCGACGACCTCTCAACATACACCGACAGTCGTTATGAAGTCGTTAAATACCGGTTATCGTACCAGTTCATCCGATTTCCCCTTTTGCACATCCGTTATCCGCCCGGCGTCGGATGGCGTAAACCGTCGAGACATTCTACCGCATTTCCACCGTTAACTGTACGTAGAGTTGATTGTGCAAAAATAAACTGAGGTAAACTGAGAAATAGACGTACGCGTCGATTGTTCTGCGACTTCATAAAATTGACGTCTGAGCCGCCCGATCTCGATTCCAGCAAACCTTTTACACAAGCGATACAACTACGAGTGATCCGTTGTACAGGTAACGTAGAAGAGAAATAAATAATCGAATAAAACTATAGTTTCTTGTTGGGGGCCGGGGAGGAGGCTGTCGTAAACTAGAATCGGCCGGTCGTTAACTGTTTGCCTTTCATCTCATATCGTACCTAACCGTATTCCGGTTCCGAGATCCGGAGAGCTATCTGGCGCTATAGAGCCTGTTATAAATAGAAATATTTAAAACGTATTCGATTCCCAATTATTATTGTTATATATATTGCGTCTGTTTACAGTTTGCCACCTGCTCGGCGACTATTTGGAGGCGATATCGAAGGATTACGAAAAAGCGGCCCGAGTCTACAAGTCGAATTGCGACGACTACAATTACGCGAAAAGCTGTTACAAGACGGCCGGCTACATTTTGGCCGGCAGAGGCGGACTCAAACAGTCGAAAGAAAAGGTATATCTCTTACGTTCGTTTCTTTCTCTAATTCGACTTATTTCTTCATCGCCGGAACGTCGTCCGGTAATAATCGTCGGCAGGTACGGCCTCGGTGGCTCACGGCCTTAGAATTGAGATTCAGCGTAAACTGTATAACGTTCGCTGTACAATAAGGTCTTGCGATATTTTATTACTCGGAGTAATATTTCGGTAGTACAAACGTCCGTTCGTTATCGATTGATTGAAACGATACCGAATATCGTTGTCGTATATTTTGCATTTTTATTTCTTTAACAGTATAAAAAAATCCGTAACGAGCTCACTGAAAGTCATAACTGATTGATGAAGCGTCGAAAGAACATTGAAATTGGTCTGTCGAGCCGGTTTTCGTCAGAGCCCCGGATGATGAGCTCCGGTGACCGAATAGAGTGCGGGTGGATCAATAACCGCGATCCGCGGCGCGATAAGTGTCGCGATTATTCGAGAAATTATACGTTCCCTCCGTATCGCAAAACTGCGTACAAATTTTTAAATAACAGTGTCGTCGAATGTAAGACCGGAGGAATGCGTCTATTTTAAACACTATTCTAATAATATATATATATATATATTGTTTCGGTTTGATTCCAGGGTTTGGAATATTACGAGAAGGGCTGTAAATTGGGCGACAGGGACTCGTGCTTCAGGTCGGGCATATTGAACATACTCAATAGCAAGACGGCCCAACCGGCAAGATCCTATTTACAGGTATATATATATATATAGATATATGTGAAATTATAGGTATAGTATTAGTATTTCAGGTATTATATGCATCGGCCATAATATATACTAGGATACTATGTGCTAAATATCGGGTCGACAACTAAATAATTGAGGAATTCACCGGCGACAAGTGGCGTTGTACATATTTTTAAGTACATCGGTACATCTTCGGCACGGATAAGCCGTAGACGGTTTCTAATGCCAGGTATAAGATACATTTTGGTTTCTCCGCAATGTCCCAGTGTCAGAACTGCGTTGGCCTCAATAACGGCCTTTATTCGGTCATCGACATCCACGGAAGTCCGGGAGCGCTCCTCGTCTTTAACGAAAAAATCCCCGCACGAATTTCGCGAACCGTTACGCGACAAAATGCCGTTCTTCCAAGCGCTCCGCCCGCCGCGTGCGGCATAACTTTCCTGGCGCCTTTGCGAAAATAGAAAAGCGAAATCGACTGAAACGCGCACACACACACACACACAATTCCGACCGGTCGATGTAATTTTTGATACCCCGCGAATGTTCAAGCAAATAATAACGTATCGAAGTATCTTATCTCCGTGCGAAGATGTTGCGGCGCGCACTTAAAATATGTACAACGCCACTCGTCGTCGTGGTGAATTCCGCAATCGCTTAGTCGTCGACCACGATAAGCGGTATTCAGAAACGAAATAGATTTTCCAATATTTCTTAACTTTGTTTGAAAGTCCTCGTTGAAAGTGACTCTACGCTAAGTTGTCTAACAGGTTATATCGCCGGTACTGTTTAAAACATTACTCGGTTCCTATATATATTTTTTTTTTTCCCCCGCGTACTCTATTAGGCCGCTAATAATCGTCGTAAACGCGTCGATTAAATAAAAATTTTCTAATTTATATATTTACGCTATTATAAGCGTTATAACGCCGCCGACCGCCCGAAGCACTGTTATATATTGGCGCGATCTCAGCCGCAGAGTTAGCGATAATTCGGCACAGTTAACCGTTCGGCCTATATATATATATATATATATATATATATATATATATATATATATATATATATATATACGAGCTCGAATCGTGGTGAAGAATTTCCGAAACGTATATAGATCCGACGCCCATCGGGGGAAAAAAATCCAACGAGAGCTCGCACAAAGTCATGCGTCAGGCGACAGACTTTCTCGTTTACTATATAGCGTATGTTGAAAGAAAGGAAATAATTTCAAAACGGAATACGAACCGGGGAGTGCTAATGAAGTCGTGCCGATTCTGCGAAAGTGTAATATATTTTGTTGGTAACGCGGAGGGTATGGCCCAGTTGGGCGAGAGCTGCGAGGGCGACCACGCCGACGCGTGCCACCACCTGAGCGCCGTCTACATGGACGGCGAGGCGGCGGCCAACGTCGAGCGAGACATGTCGAAAGCGTTCGAGTACGCGGTCAAAGCGTGCCGGCTCGGCTCGATACACGCCTGCGTCAACGTCAGCATCATGTACAACAGGGGCGACGGCGTGGCGAGGGACGCCGAGCTCAGCGACCGGTACAAGAGGAGGGCCGTCGACCTCAAAGCGGAAATGGAACAGAAGAGACAACTGGTGTTCCAGGAGGGGACTCAAGCCCGTATAAAATCTGCCTGACAGACAGACAGACACGACAGAACTGTCTGTCTGCGCAGAGAGAGAGAAAGAGAGAAATCAATCGCCGATCCACACACCTCTCAACATATAGTAGATTATAAGTAAATTGTTAACTGTTTCAATGTACAAAATTGTAATATAATAAATTATATAAATATAATGTCCAAATTACTATATACCGCTGTAGTATACCGCTGTATTTTTTCATAGTATACTAAGAACAAGAATTTGAAGAATGTTTTACAACACACCAGAGATTGTCCGAATACACTGCTGCTGTGTGTCTGCTGTATATATATATATATATATATATATATATATATATATATATATATAGAGGCTAAATTCAGAGAAAGGATATGACATTTTCTATGAAAATCATCTCGATCCATTTTGGTTACGTTTATTCTTGAAAGATTTAATGTGTACAAAAAAAATGGTACGATAGTGTTTTCGATTCTGCTATTTCATGTTTTACGCCTCCATATTTAACTATTACGGGATGAGTACATCAAAAAAAAAAATTGATGATTGACCGGAGGGCGGTTCAAAAGAAAATTTCATTTTTCCAAAATGTTCCCCATTGACAATTTCATTTTTCCAAAATGTTCCCCAAATTGTCTCATATTCCACCCACTACACAGTGAGGTACACTTGCCCCATAAAGGGCGGTTCAAAAATTGAAAATTTCATTTTTTCCAAAATGTTCCCCAAATTGTCTCATATTCCACCCACAAGTGTACACACTTGCCCCATAAACTGAATTGGTGTGTGAGGTACACTTGCCCCATAAAACGGTTCAAAAATCGAAAATTTCATTTTTTGAAAAGTTCCCCAAATTGTCTCATATTCCAGCCACAAGTGTACCAAAGTGAGCTACACTTGCCCCATAAAGGGCAAGGAATCCCAGAAAATTTCATTTTTCCAAAATGTTCCCCGATTGTCTCATATTCCAGCCACAAGTGTACCGCAAAGTGAGAGTACACTTGCCCCATAAGGGCAGTTTCAAAAATTGAAAATTTCATTTTTGAAAAATGTTCCCCGATTGTCTCATATTCCACCCACAAGTGTCCCAAAGTGAGCTACACTTGCCCCATAAAGGGCAGGTCGAAAATCGAAAATTTCATTTTTTCCAAAAAGTTCCCCGATCGGTCTCATATTCCACCCACAAGTGTCACAAAGTGAGCTACACTTGCCCCATAAAGGGCGGTCGAAAATCGAAAATTTCATTTTTTCAAAAATGTTCCCCGATCGGTCTCATATTCCACCCACAAGTGTCACAAAGTGAACTACACTTGCCCCATAAAGGACAGGTCGGAAATCGAAAATTTCATTTTTTCCAAAAAACAGAAGGATGTCAGGATGCGAGGGTTTAGAGTTTCGGATCGGTTGGAAGTAGAAGGCTATTATTATATTGTATATTAGAGCTGGCTTAGTCAGTTATATTATATTGGTAAATATACAAGTTTAAATAGAAGAAACAATGCGGTCGGTCTGCAGTCGGCTCGAAACAATAATAGTTGTTTTTCTTCTCGGCGGTTGTTGTTGTTGTATAGCGGACAAAGAAGAGAGAAAACAACTAGTTGAAACAATAATGATGTTTTAGAGACGGCGGGTGAGAGTTTCTTTTGCCGGCTGGTCGATCTAATTGTGTATAAAAGTAGGATAAAATCGGAGCTTTTTCTATTTTCCAAACTACAAAAGGGGGAAATTTCATATTGTTGTGTTGGCAAATGTCGTCTGTAATTTTACACCGCTTGTCAAATACGTTTAAACCGATATTTGGTCTTTGGCATATTTTATATTACTTATTAACATAGAAGGCGGATAAAACTCCTCTATCGTAGCGTGGTATTATATAATACGTAATTATAGTATAATTACACGTATTCTCTGCGCTAGGCCGCTTTCTTCCCAGCGTTAGTATTCCTTCGAACTAAGTGGCCCATTGATATTATACAGTTATACAATCTAAGAGTGTTACCTTTTTTTCTATAGTTAATTCGTCGAGTTTTGTCTCGTTTATTTATTATCCGTCTTCCGATTTAAACACGTCGGCTCGATACGAATTCGCGACATAACAGTACGTAGATCAAGACGGCCGTGGATCCGCCCCGAACCGGGTTTAATCGATAAATAATAAAACGTTTTCATCTACATAAACCGGTTTATCAGCTCCGAAAACCCAATAATCTACTCCCAGAATATAAAGAAAGGAGATTCACGCGAACAGAACCGTTTATTTTGTTTCGCAACGCACTCGGTTCCCCGAACTGTATATACACTTCTCGAAGCCGTTCGAATTTTATCCAGTTTAAAAACCCGTCATTATCGTACCTTTTTTTAAAGCCCTCCCGGTTTAGAATTGCGAAAAACCGGTATTCTCTCGGCGGGCCGGAGAAAGCGAATCTGATCACTTTCCCCTTTCTCCCCCACCCCGGCCCCTATATTATATTATAGTTATATTCCCCCTCCCTCTCTGTTTATACGGCCGCACTATAATTGTTATTGTTATTCGGCCCGTTATTTTATTGTCCCGGCCGTCGCCACTACTAACTACACTATAATAGAATCGACCGCTAATTATATAGTTGTCGTTCGGTGTGCGACAACAGAGACGGGCCGATATCCGAGTTCGATATATCGATCCGTCGGCCCGAATACAATCGATATATCGAACACGGTCGATATAACCGCCCCTAGAGTGAATTTCAACCGGGTGTTCGCAACGGACCTAGTTTCGGCGATATTCTCGTAATTGCCAATTATTCGTTTGGCCCAAAAATCTAGTTCTATAGAAGTGGACGTGTTTGAGGTCGTTTATATCGAGTAGAGAGAGAGAGAGTGAGAGAGGCTGTGTTCTTTGCAGGATGATGCTGTCGTTATTTTAAGGGAAAGTGTTGTCCAGAGAGAGATCGGAAAAGGGAGATCCGCTGGAGCTGAAAGTTCGGTCCGTGGAGCCGCTTTCAACTCAGCTCCAGAGTCGGTGAGTGAATAGGACGGATTACAAAGGTAATACCTGCAGGTGAACGCAATGTTGCGTTCTCGGCCTTTCACACTGACGATATTATTATCCATCAACCTCCTCAGTGGTACCTTCATGTCGCCGCACCCCTTCCGGTAACCCGGATCTCCTCAATATTCAACAGAAGATTGACACGAAACGACGCGCTACAAATCGCTACTGAAGACCGCCCCCCCTTCGAAACTATCGCTCTCGAACAGATTTACCTATTCCGGCGGTGTATACTGAATCGCCCACTGTCGTAATCCTTACCGAAAATCTGTCTCCGACGGAATTATTCGACGCGAGATGACCTCTAAAAGTCCCGTCCCCGAAATGGGGAGAGTGAGGCCATCAGGAGCGCCAGCGGCGGTACCATCGTCTGTAGAAGGAATCTCCTTCGAGAGTTCACCGAGAGTCGGTCTAAAGTAGACAATCCTGGCAATAATCAATCCCACCCCGTAATCCTTACCAGAAATTAGCAACGCCCCGCCCAGAAGGGTTGTTGTCTCCGACGGACGGAGAGTCCATCAGGAGCGACATACCATCGTAGAAGGAATCTCCTTCGAGAGTTCACCGAGTCGGTCTAAAGTAGACAATCCTGACAATAATCCAGCCCCTCCCACCCCGTAATCCTTACCAGAAATTAGCAACGCCCCGCCCAGAAGGGTTGCTGTCTCCGACGCGACGATCTAAAAGTCCCGTCCGTCCGACAATCGGCTTCTTATCCCAATCTACCACAAATCTCGTTCCGTTCCCAATTATCCCTTCGTTCCCGAAAATGGGGAGAGCGAGGCCGTCAGGAGCGAGCGTACATCGTCGGTCGAAGGATTCTCCTTCGAGAGTTGACTGAAAGCCGGCTGAAAGTACTGTCACTGGATACAATCTAAAATTCTAGCTCTCACTATACCGATAAATGAAAAAAAAGAAAAAATATATTGCCCCCCCCCCACCCCCGAAGAGAGAAATTGCCGTTTCCAAACTCTGCTATTAAAACTGGTACGAAAACTTGAAAAAAAAGGTAAAAAGTCGAGTAAAAGTGTCGCCGACGTTTACGGTATTTATCGATCGGTCATACTTTCTCCGTCTTTTCAACTGTTCCATTATAGTAGGGCCGTAATAATAGTAATCAGTACTGTTATCGCCCAAACACTCTATGACTGGCACTTTGGACAACATGTTGTATTCGGCCGAGTCCCTTCTACGATTCATTGCTCGGAATAAGCCGTAGGCGGTTTCGAATGCAGGTATATAAGATGCGTTCGGTTACTCTGCAATGTCCAAGTGTTGAACTACGGCCTCGATAATGACCTTTCTCTGGGGGTCATCGTCGACCTCCTCCTCCTCCTCCTCCCACCCCGCGTCCCTCCAGTGTAATTTCCCCAATTACATAGTTGCCGAAAAAATATATTACGACGCGACGAGTAGTATCGGCATCGATACCGGTACAGCTAGCTGCGGACCGTACTTCGCGAAGAAATTCTGTTCCGAGTACGACGTACCGGAGTATCCCCGGGGTTCTTCGGCGCTACATCGACCCGCCGACAAACAGTATTCTTCGGGCAATAATAATAATACTTACTCTTATTACACGGTTGGGGGACAATCAGAATTGTCCCCCTCCCCCCTACCACCCCCCGTAGAGAAGATTCTGTGCCGAAGATGTTGTTGTTGTTGGGGCGTGGCACCGCCTAGCGGTCGCTTGTGCAGTTATTGGGGCGGCGCTGCCCCCGTGCTGTGTGGTGGTGGTGGGGGCAGATTGACGAGGGGTGGGGACGGCCTCGTCAGTGGGCACCGGTGGCGGTTGCGCCAGAGGCGAGAGGCCTTCTCAGTGAGCCCTGTGAAGGGGGCCGGGCATGATCAGTCGGCAACAAGAGAGAGGACGACAACACCTCCGGGACAACAAACAACAACATGCCGTCCGTGATCAGCAAGTATTGCGCCAGGCGGTCGGGTGTGGGGGCGGCAGGGGCGGCGGTGGCGGCGGCGGCGGCGGTGGCGGTCTGGATGATGAGGAGGTCTAGCCGTAAGGAGGTCGAACCGCCGGTGACCAACAACAACAAGAGCGAGCCGCCTCCGGGGGCCGAGGTGGAGGTGGTGCCGCCGCCGCCCCCGGCCAAACGCCGCCCCCACCCGGGCCTCGACCGCCGCTTCCTCCGCCGCCTGGCCGCCCTCCTCGCCATCCTTGTGCCGGGCCCTCTGAGCCGCGAAGTCGCCCTACTCGCCGTCCACACGTTAGCCCTCGTCACCCGCACCTTCATGTCCATCCACGTCGCCTCGATGGAAGGCCGCATGGTCAAGTACATAGTGCGCCGGGACGTCAACAGTTTCGGCTGGATGCTGGTCAAGTGGTTGGGCGTCGCCGTACCGGCCACTTTCCTCAACTCTCTCATCAGATACCTCGAGTCGAAGATAGCCCTCGCGTTCAGGTCAGTCAGTGCCCGCCCGGCCCTTACTTACCCTTTATCTCGGAGCCCCACCTCCCTTATCTCTTATCTCCGGGGGTCCCCAAATACCGAGTCTACGGGGGCGCTACCACCCTCTAAAAATTGGGTCGAAGGGCGTCAGCCGCCGGCCTCCCTTCTCCCAATCGATCGGTGCCGAGGCGCACCCCTCCCCCCCACCCCCAATTCACCCCGTCCGACTGTTCGATACGGCCCGTTAAATATAGCCGATATTTCACTACCGAACGAAGGAAAAAACCATAAAAAAACGGCTTAACGACCAAATATACATACGGTGTACATACAAAAAAGGAACACTCTCTCTCTTTCCACTGCCTCCGTTATCGAGAAAAACGGGATATTTAAAAAAAAAAAAAAATTAATAAAACTTCCCGAAATTGCTGTTATAAACTGGTGTTTGATAATAGTGCTACGCGCTATATTTTTCTCTGAAACTTTTACCTGTAGTAGTACATCGCAGGTAAAAGATATATATATATATTGTGGGAGTTAATATGTTTTCGGAAATTTTGTAGTTTTTTAATTTCTCTCTACAACACAGTGTTCGTCCGGATCTAAATCGGCAGAAAAAATAGGTCAGGTTTTTTTTTGTACGGCGAGGTCAAGGGCATAGGTCGACCGAAAGTGTGAAGGGAATTTGAAAAATTTACTTTCGCAAGCGCCTGGTCACGTGACAGGTCAACGGTTTTATTTATTTATTTTTTTCTGATTCTCCGTTCGGCGTAATGATGACTCCAAAACCGGCCTCACTGACAGACGGCCCTTATATATCCTTAACCGGTGGAAAAATTCGTTAATAAATGTTATATTTGGATGAAAAAAAAATTGTATTTCGGTCGGCTCAAAACCCGGTTTGAGTTTGGGCCCTCGAGCAAGTTACCCTGTCGGTGTACGATTTCCCGGAATTTTCGCTGGATTTTTTCAAAATGAGCTTTATTTAACCCGAGTCGTAAAACGTAGACGATGTTGGGATTCTGAATTTGTCCCGTTTCTATTTTGAAAATCCGACCGAATGGACCGACATTGTCAGAATAACCTTAACCCAACTGTTGTATAACCTCCCCGCCAGACGGGTAAAAAAAAAAGGAAAAAATTTGTAATTTTTCCAAATTCCGGCCTCCCTCGCCCCCCGAAAAACCCGTAATTTAAATCTCTGAGTCGACGGGCGTAAAAATTGATTACAATCGGCGCTCTTTGAATAATTGGAGGCGTAACAAAAAAAAATGCTCCGTTGTAGGTTCTAATTGGCCAGGTTGGGAAGGTGTATTTTTTTGCAGTTTTTACTACCGCCTATTGTAATTATATTAGACTATTGGGGGAAAATATAAACAACGAGTGGCGTCTAACGACAACCCTATTGTATTTGGTCATCTTTGAAACAAACCCCCAACCTGGGGTTTCGATAGAGCGAGGCTGTGGCGAGATCGAAAATTTCGTAAACTCTTACGGCGTTTATTAAATCGGCCGGCGCCCCCTATAGTCTCCTATATTTTCTCTAAAATACAGTATTTTTTTGGGACAATCCGTACGTGGACATGACAAGAGTTGTGGGGCGCTGTGGGCGGGGTCATTGGGCCAGAGAGTCGGCGGGGTCATTGTAACACTTTCGATCTTCTCCTCGACAGAGAGAGAGAGAGAGAGAGGAGAATAACCTTTCGAAACCCCCTACTTTTATTTCCACTTTCATTTTTCTCCACCGCCGGTCAATTCCCTTTCTCCCTTTTACTTTTCAATCGTCTCTCGCGAATCCCCCTTTCGTCGCGCGATTCCGTATCGATTCCGTACAACCCAATGCCGTACCACCGTTTGTACGATATATTAAATGAAAAATTCCCAATATCGTTTCATTATTTCCGTATTTCCGTTTCTATATTTCCCGTTTGACGGTGAAAACTTAATTTCATCGACGGCAAGATGGCGGCCGTCCCGTCGCATCCGTTAATTAATTTATCGCGTCAATTAGAAATTACGGTGAATCTTTTCATCGTATCAATTTTCCATTTCCTATTTGTTTTTTAACGTAATTTTTCCTCGCTACACTTTTTCTATCGAATAGAGAGTGAGTGGGGTCCTCCCCCACCACCCCCCCCAAAAAAAAAAAATAAAATAAAAAAAAAATACTATAAACTCCCGGAAGGTTTCATTCTGTCGAGTTAACAACTCTACTCGGCGTTCCGCCAACTGTTATTGTCTGTTATTGGGTTCGTTATTGGGGAAAAACGCGTTATCGGCAGTTGACAATCCAAGTTGACGGGGGTAAGATTTTGGGCGATTTGGATTTATTTATTTTTTTTTATTTTCTATAAAATCCGGACCACCCGAATATTCGTATTTGTAATGAGAGTATATAAATTTTAAGTACCGCATAAATGTCGTTAATTCGTACATATATTTTTTACCTCGCAACATCATGACCTTCCCGGCGACAAAATATAATGTAGCGGAATAAATTGCGAATAAAAATTGTTGTAGCTGTACATTTATAAATGGGAAAACTGTTAGGACAAAAGTTAGCTGTAGCCGAATTTTGTAGTATTGATTTTTAACATCTATGCGATAAAAAAAAGGTAGCGGAATGGGTGTTAAATAAAAATTGTACGTATACATTTATGAAGACCGTAACCGTAACGTTACGGGCGCTGAAGTCGTAACGATTTTTAAAACGTTTCGCGTCTCATCGGTGTGCATCTTGTCAGTCGAAGCCGCCCCAAAAATTGCATTTTCCGAATCGCAATCTGTGTAGACTGCGACCTCGGATTTTCGTTAACGGATGAATCGGAGGTTCCGCTCAATGTCTGTTACGATCGGTGATACTTGATACAAACAATCAGTTTATTATCGGCCTCTACGATGTATCGCGCTATAAATCCACTTATTAGCTAGTCGGAATCGTAAAGTCGTGACAACATTTTCCTTCGTTATTTTTCCTAATCGGTGCGGTTTCATTCCCGCCTACCTGTTCGCTCGTTATTACAAGATTTACTAGTAACGTTTCTGCCGTCTACAATAGGGAGTTTATTTACCGGTTGTCTATATCGTTTTTTATTGCCCGTTTAATACAACTTTACGGGACATTTATTACCTTCCGATTTGTCTCGGTAATTCGCGCTAAATCATTCCCGTTTTTATTTACAGTGTCGACAGGGTAATTAACGTCCCTACTCACCAAACGTTTACAATTAAGTTTGATTTTGTTACGACCCAACCGAGTGTTTATTTTTCGTAAAAACAGATTACAAGATAAAAAAAACATCGGGTTTCACTTATAGTTGAGCACTACGATAAATTATTAATCGACTAACGTTAAATACACTCAACAGTCGATAAAGATTGCGACTCCTCGGAGAAGGAAAATTACAACACCGATCTCTAATTTTTATTCGTTGCATAAATTGATTAGTTTCGGACGCAAATTTGCGACGAATCGGAAATAAGTTTAAAAGAATAGAACAGTGCGAAGGAAACTGCTCCCTTTTTTTTTTTTTTTTTTACATACATTATATATGAGTCATGTAATTTTTTCAGTGCCAACCTCAACCTTGAGTCATTTCAATTTTAATTTTTTTTCTGCCCAGTCTGTAATTGCAAGTAGCCTCGTTACAACGGTTAATTACCACATCCTTTGGACTCGTTTTCGGTCGCCTAATTGTGCCTAATACTCTGTGTTATACTCGGTTTTTCTGTTTTTTTCTACCCGATGGCGACGGCGATCGGGTTTCTAACCTTTCCCTTTGTAACAGTCACGGTTGTGCTCGACCGGTCGATTTGAGTTTTTTTTAATAGTCGAGTACCCGATTTTTGCGGTTGAGCAATCCGCGTCGAATGTTCGCTCGACAATCGTTAACGGTTCAGAGTTTAATCTGCGAAATTGACGGCATAAACGGGACAAAGACCGATCACTCGTCTTACTTCAAGTGCCATTGTATTTTCAAAAGGCGTCGTGTTCAAAGTGCTCGTACGATTAGAGATAATAAGCGCTTCAAATTATTATCTCTTCTCTCTCTCTCTCTCTCGATCGGTTTACACAACGAATAACCGCGCTTAAATCGGCCGATAAGTAAACCGACCGTTTGTGCCAGTCAAATATTTGTATTTGTCCTCCACTTTGAATTGTTTGGTAAATAATTTTTTTCCCCCCCGATAGAAATGAATAACAGAAAAAAAAAAAAGGTACCTATAACGGTGCGTAGTATAAGTGGTAGCGGTCTCTGTATTGACGAGAGTTCTACTGAATATTACGGGAAGCTGATATTACGGAATAGCTTAAAAAAACAGACCTTTCTTTCCAGGACAAACCGAGTTTTCGAGCGATAGCGTTCTTTCCTATTTTTGTCGCGACTACAACGCACAATCCGTTGTCAACAAATTGTCGACTGTTGTTCCGCAATTGATGAAAATGTCTCTCCGTAATCTGTTGTCTCCGTTCAACGCATTGATCTTTGTTGTTAGCGGTATTTATCCGGAATATTGTTATATTTTGAAAATGTACATACAGTACATTAATCCAGTGTCGTACAACGACACTCGTTCATTTCCAGTGTGCCATCGTATATTATTAGAAATCGTGCGATTAAAATAATTCGATAAAATGTTCCGTTTCCGATGTTCAGTTGGGCCCGATTATTATTATTATTATTTTTCCGAGGCATCAAAATTCTGTTCTGTCAATTACGTCGATTCGGGAAATCGTTCGTACGCCTTCATCATTTTTAGAGGAAACGTCTTAAATTTTTTGAATCTTTCCAACGTTAATATTCAACCAGTTAGTAACGGATCTCGGATTGTTTCGATTGAAACTTTTCTATTGGGATATATCCGGAGAAACAATACCTCCGATTCACTGTCTCACTACTATATTATAATTGTTCATCGTCCCGTTTATAAATATTTATGAAAATTTCACTAGTCGTAATCCGGTCGACGAATGAGAAATAATTAAAAATCACAGTTAATAGTAGTAGTTTTCTTTTTTTTTTTTTATATTTTTAATCAATTACCGATTCCACCCTTCAGACATTCGGATGTATGTAAAAAATACACTATAATATGAGTTACTGTAACTGAAATCGCTGTCGCAGCCGCAATAGTCCGTTACGGACCTCATTTCGTTCGGTTCGCTGTTAATATTTAATTATTATCTTTTTTTTGTGTCCGCCGTCGTTACCCTTTCGTTTCTCAATTGTCCGGCGCAACGAAAATCGAACCACAAAGAGGTAGCACAAATAACGCAGCGATGAGATACTGATACTGAGATAGCGAAAACGATGTTGGAGAGGAAACGACATGTGGAATACGAGATAACTGGTATTCAATAGACTTGTTCGTATCTTCCTTCCTGTCAGTAGGGCAGCTATCGTACCGGATAGCTGCGTATCTATATCGCGACCTTCTGTACAATATTTAATTTTGCGAATTAAAAATTATAACAATTTTCTGTTACAAGTGTTTTGTTATAGTTATATAAGTGTTAAAGAGTTAACACTTTTTAACGATAGTAAATAGCTCTCCGTCAGTGATATTAGCGTGCCGATTATGAATCGAATACGCCATCGTCACCGTTGAGGCGAATCGATCGCTAGCTAAATAATTGAGAAAATTGAAATACAAATCAAATATGTAATACGGCGTCATCGAATCATTTATCGTTACATTTGTTGATCCGTGTAAATATAATTTGTTCGACTGTAATCTATTTTAGAATAGCAACGCATTGTAGCGACTTATCTCTTTTATTTACGGCCAGTTTAAAATATTTTAAATTAATTATAAAATAGTAATGAAGTCTGCAAGTTCAGTTGTCGCTGTTATTATACGACTTGTTGTTGTTATCCGGTCGCAAAAATGGCTTTGCGCCTGCGACAATGTTGTATATATATACGACAACTGCGTTGTAATCTTTTCGCAGTCGAAACGTACAATTGCTACTAGAAAATTAGATCAACCTTGTGGCCGTTTATGAAAATAAAACGAAGAAACCGACCGACAGTCCGTGATCGATCTGATTGTTCTTAATTTTTTTTTTTTTTTTCCGGTTAAAAATCACAGCCTTGCCGTTGTTGATTATTGCATGCGTCAATAGCGGTGTTTTATTGTAGTTTTTAAACAGACTGTTTTCTCATTTATCTTAGGGGTGATTATACAAAAAACATGATTACGGTCCAATTTCGACCGAATATAATTCTTCAATTTTTAAAGAATCGAGGTAAGAGAGAGAGACTCTGGAGTCGAGTTATGATTTCAATAAAATATATAATTTAAAAGTTTATAGCCGAATATTTTTTAATAACAATATATATCACCGAGTATACCGCCGAAAAGTGGCTTGTTACAAAATTCTCTCGAATTGGATGTAAACAAAAAAAAAAACAGGACAATTTTCAACGAATAGAAGTAACAAATTGCCGATCGATGAGTTATTATAAATAATTTGGCCAACATCGATAAAGATGCAGGTTCGTTGAAAGAAATTGACGAATATAAATTAGAATAATATAAATGTGTCGTATTGATAAATTATAACAAGTGATGCGCATTGATCGTTGTCCTTGGTCGGTTGATTATTGAATTGAAAACTTGTTAAGGGAGGAGATTTTTCAAAATATTTAACGCCGATTCCAATTCTTTTATGATTTGTGGGGGGCGATTTCTTTTAAAAATTTTCAAATATTTTAATGTTATTGGGCATATTTAGCCGTTCGGCCCTCGGGGCAACTTTTCAATCATTCATTTATTGGCCGGCGAACAAATTGGTTCTATCAATTCGCCATTCACCTTCGATCATTATCATATTTATAATTTGTTCGAGCGCTAATCGCCATTATTAGGTCAGAGTGTTTCCTTCCATTTATAGATTAAAACCCCGTTTTTTTTTTATGTCCGAAAATTATTTTATTTATACCGTAGGCTCGTATTAGCTCATCTCTCGCCCGGTACGGTCCTTCGCCAGGACCGCGGTTTCGGCCGCTCGCCATCTTCAGTAGCACTCAGTAGTGTTACCGTCCTGCCGGCAGCACTGACATTATTAGTGCGGTGCAGCGGCCGACAGTGACAGTGAGTAAACAACAACACAGAGCGCTACTGAAGATGGCGAGCGGCCGAAACCGCGGTCCTGGCGAAAGAGTGCAAACCGGCATCGAGAGAGAGGAATACCTACGGTATTCTCCGATCCCTAGCAGGCCACAAAACAGGTATATTAAACAATTTTATTTTTATTGCGGGCCATAGACGGGGTTGGCCGGTGCAAGTTGAACTTTGACATCTGGAATTATTTATATTTCGCAAACGCTCAGATCCCAAAGTTCATCATTTCCTCTACACTGTCGGCAGTTTCCGTTCGTTAATATTGTTTATTACGCTAAATTAGCGGACTCGAGGACAAAATAAACAGTTTTTTTGTATAAAAATTTTTCGTCTGGTTCCGCGAATATACGCTCGGAGGCGATATATTGGTATATATATAGGTTTTTCGGAGGAGGGCTTTTAGAATTGAGATAATAACGAAGTTTTTAAACTGGATAAAATGTTTAAATTCGATCGAACGGCCTCGAGAGGTGTATATACAGTTTAGAGAACCGAGTGCGTTCCGAAACAAAATAATAAACGGTTTTTTTTCGTGTAAAACTCCTTTCGTTATATTCTTGGAGTATATAATAGGGTTTACGGAGCTAATAAACCGGTTTATGTAGATGAAAACGTTTTATTATCTATCTATTAAACCGGTTCGGGGCGGATCCACGGCCGTCTTGATCTATGCACCGTTATGTCGCGAATTGGTGTACAGGCGACGTGACCTGTTGTGTTTAAATCCGGAAGACGGATAATAATAAATATATATTGTAGAAATAACTTCGAGGGAGTAATAAAAACGCCGGCAAGAAAGCGGCCCAGCGTAGTGTAGCGGACGGAATAGCGTGAGAGAGTTGTGAACAGGAGCTGTGCTAACAGGATGCTGAGGCCTAGATTTGCACAATCCCCCCCGTGTATGTTTCGCAATGTAGGCGGTTTGTACGGGGTTCGTGTTTTGTGCCATTCCGCTTGTCGTCCGTTTCGTCGTGCTCGGTCGCATAATCCCGTGTCCCGTTTTGCAATAGGACCGGCGATCTTTCGTGCCCTATCCAATTTAGAAACTGCCCGTTTATATTGTTCTTACATTGGTCGTCCTCCGTCGGGGGAATAGAGATAAAAAATTATATAAACACGGCAGTCCTATTAGGCCAGTCATAACATCGGGAAAAAAATTCGCATATTTCTTGTAACGCAATCGTATATCGCATTGTTTATTACGAAGCTCGCCGAAATAAATAGATCGGGAAGGCCGTGGAAGTGACGTCACAGTTCACAGCCGTCATTATTTAAATATACTATAGTGTTATTATAGAACGGAAAAGTTTAGTGTATTCTTTTCGGTTTTTGCCCTAAGAAATCGGGCAAACGAATGTCATGTACATAACTCACTGTGTAATGTGTACACCGCACAGTCAGCTCTCGAAACAATGATTCTATCCAATTATTGAAAAAACCCACCACAATTATTGCATCTCCCACCTTCAGATTTAACTGTAAAAATATATCGGCAAAATATTCAGCATTTATCTATCTATCTATCTATTTATCTATCAGAGGGTAATCGACATGATTTTGAAGAATATATAATTGAGCTAGCCGATATTTTGACTTGGATTTGTCACGTGTCGAACAGTTCGATCGACCGAGTGGCTATTTTCGTTATTAATTTTCGAAAACTGAAACTTCTTTCGGGTCAAAAAATGAGGTTTTTAGGCGCAAAATCGACCCAAAAATTTAGTTTTTAGGACCGAAAAGGACGTTTTTGGGGGGCGAAATCGGCTCAAAAATGCGGTTTTTAGGCCTTAATGAGGTTTTTCGTCGAATAATCGGCTAAAAGAACGTTTAACAGCCCTCTAAAGCCCTTCAAGAACCTCTCAATAGCCCTGAACCGCTCAAAAAACTGTCTAAAAACATCTAAAACCATTCTAAACAGCTCAGAATAGTCGGAAAACGTCTAAAAGTAGCCCTGGGACAGCTATAAAAGAACGTTTAACAGCCCTCTAAAGCCCTTCAAGAACCTCTCAATAGCCCTGAACCGCTCAAAAAACTGTCTAAAAACATCTAAAACCATTCTAAACAGTTCTAAAACCATTCTAAACAGCTCAGAATAGTTAGAAAACCACTAAAAGTAGCCCCAGAACAACTAAAAACACCTCTAAATAGCCCTAAACAGCTCAAAAAGGTCTCTAAAAAGTTCTAAAACCATTCTAAACAGCTCAGAATAGTTAGAAAACCACTAAAAGTAGCCCCAGAACAACTAAAAAACACCTCTAAATAGCCCTAAACAGCTCCTCTAGTTCTAAAACCATTCTAAACAGCTCAGAATAGTTAGAAAACCACTAAAAAGCAGAACAACTAAAAACACCTCTAAATAGCCCTAAACAGCTCAAAAGGTCTCTAAAAGTTCTAAAACCATTCTAAACAGCTCAGAATAGTTAGAAAACCACTAAGTAGCCCCAGAACAACTAAAAACACCTCTAAATAGCCCTAAACAGCTCAAAAGGTCTCTAAAAGTTCTAAAACCATTCTAAACAGCTCAGAATAGTTAGAAAACCACTAAAAGTAGCCCCAGAACAACTAAAAAACACACCTAAATAGCCCTAAACAGCTCAAAAGGTCTCTAAAAGTTCTAAAACCATTCTAAACAGCTCAGAATAGTTAGAAAACCACTAAAAGTAGCCCCAGAACAACTAAAAAACACACCTAAATAGCCCTAAACAGCTCAAAAGGTCTCTAAAAGTTCTAAAACCATTCTAAACAGCTCAGAATAGTTAGAAAACAACTAAAAGTAGCCCCAGAACAACTAAAAACACCTCTAAATAGCCCTAAACAGCTCAAAAAGGTCTCTAAAAAGTTCTAAAACCATTCTAAACAGCTCAGAATAGTTAGAAAACCACTAAAAGTAGCCCCAGAACAACTAAAAAACACCTCTAAATAGCCCTAAACAGCTCAAAAAGGTCTCTAAAAAGTTCTAAAACCATTCTAAACAGCTCAGAATAGTTAGAAAACCACTAAAAGTAGCCCCAGAACAACTAAAAAACACCTCTAAATAGCCCTAAACCGCTCAAAAAGGTCTCTAAAAAGTTCTAAAACCATTCTAAACAGCTCAGAATAGTTAGAAAACCACTAAAAGTAGCCCCAGAACAACTAAAAAACACCTCTAAATAGCCCTAAACAGCTCAAAAGGTCTCTCTAAAAGTTCTAAAACCATTCTAAACAGCTCAGAATAGTTGAAAACCACTAAAAGTAGCCCCAGAACAACTAAAACACCTCTAAATAGCCCTAAACAGCTCAAAAGGTCTCTAAAGTTCTAAAACCATTCTAAACAGCTCAGAATAGTTAGAAAACCACTAAAGTAGCCCAGAACAACTAAAAAACACCTCTAAATAGCCCTAAACAGCTCAAAAAGGTCTCTAAAAAGTTCTAAAACCATTCTAAACAGCTCAGAATAGTTAGAAAACCACTAAAAGTAGCCCCAGAACAACTAAAAAACACCTCTAAATAGCCCTAAACAGCTCAAAAAGGTCTCTAAAAAGTTCTAAAACCATTCTAAACAGCTCAGAATAGTTAGAAAACCACTAAAAGTCTAAAAACACCTCTAAATAGCCCTAAACAGCTCAAAATAGAACAGCTAAAAGTCTCAAAAAAACACAGCCCTCTCAAAAGGTCTCTAAAAGTTCTAAAACCATTCTAAACAGCTCAGAATAGTTAGAAAACCACAAATGAACAACTAAAACACCTCTAAATAGCCCTAAACAGCTCAAAAAGGTCTCTAAAAAGTTCTAAAACCATTCTAAACAGCTCAGAATAGTTAGAAAACCACTAAAAGTAGCCCCAGAACAACTAAAAAACACCTCTAAATAGCCCTAAACAGCTCAAAAAGGTCTCTAAAAAGTTCTAAAACCATTCTAAACAGCTCAGAATAGTTAGAAAACCACTAAAAGTAGCCCCAGAACAACTAAAAAACACCTCTAAATAGCCCTAAACCGCTCAAAAAGTCTCTAAAAAGTTCTAAAACCATTCTAAACAGCTCAGAATAGTTAGAAACCACTAAAAGTAGCCCAGAACAACTAAAAACACCTCTAAATAGCCCTAAACAGCTCAAAAGGTCTCTAAAAGTTCTAAAACCATTCTAAACAGCTCAGAATAGTTAGAAAACCACTAAAAGTAACTAAAAAACACCTCTAAATAGCCCTAAACAGCTCAAAAAGGTCTCTAAAAAGTTCTAAAACCATTCTAAACAGCTCAGAATAGTTAGAAAACCACTAAAAGTAGCCCCAGAACAACTAAAAAACACCTCTAAATAGCCCTAAACAGCTCAAAAAGGTCTCTAAAAAGTTCTAAAACCATTCTAAACAGCTCAGAATAGTTAGAAAACAACTAAAAGTAACCCTAGAACAGCTCTAAACAGCCCTAAACAGCTCAAAAAGGTCTCTAAAAGTTCTAGCAATTCTAAACAGCTCAGAATAGTTAGAAAACACCACTAAAAGTAGCCTCTAGAACAGCCCTAAAGTTAAATTCTGGCCCAGCCCTAAACAGCTCAAAAAGGTCTCTAAAAAGTTCTAAAACCATTCTAAACAGCTCAGAATAGTTAGAAAACAACTAAAAGTAACCCTAGAACAGCCCTAAACACCTGTAAATGGCCCTAAACAGCTCAAAACACTCTCTAAAAGGCTCTGAAACAGGTCTAAGTAGCGCAGAACAGCGCTAAAAATCAATTCAACACTGCTCTCAAACCATTCTAAACAATTCTGTACTACAGCTCTAGGTGGCTTTAAGCTGCTGAAAAAACTCAACTAGAGATCAACTCAAAGTAGCTCATGTCTAACATCAACTCTAAATAGCTTTTAGAACGCTCAATGGCGTTTTTTACTGACGGTCGCCAAATATCCCGGTAAGTGATATATGATAAACTAGAGAGGCCCATAGACTGGCCTTCCATCCATCCATCCAACCATATCCATCAAACAACCATCAATCAAGCACCATTATATCCGGCGATAATCAAAACTGTGCTGACGTCAGCCAGTCCCTGACCCATTCAACTCGTGACTGATAACAACTCGTCTCGTGATAAGACCAACACCACTAGCACAAATCACTCAAGTCACTCTTTTTTTCAAACTTTCATCATCATCCCATCCCGAATGCAATATCACTTCGTGGCGCGTCACACATATCAGTGTCGCAACACACCAGTTATCGCTAGCTTAACGATAAAGACCAGTACATCAGTCCACCACAGATGCCCCATTCAGGTCGAAAGTCGAAAATTTCAACAAATTGTCTCATATTCCAACAAGTGTCCCAACAGTGAGCTACATGCCGCACAAATCGAAAATTTCATTTTTTCCAAAGTTCCAATTGTCTCATATTCCAGCCACAAGTGTACCCATGGTGAGGTACACTTGCCCCATAAAGGGCGGGTCGAAAATCGAAAATTTCATTTTTCCAAAATGTTCCCCAAATTGTTGCCAATGCCGGAGTGTCAAGTAGTGAGTACACTTGCCCCAAGTTCGATTTTTTGAAAATATTCCCACGAAAGGTCGAAAATCGAAAATGTTCCCAAATTGTCTCATATTCCACCCACAAGTGTACCAAAGTGAGTTGCCCCATAGGTCATCGGTCTCATATTCCACCACAAGTGTCCAGGTACACTTGCCCCATAAAGGAACAATCGAAAATTTCATTTTTCCAAAATGTTCCCCAAATTGTCTCATATTCCACCCACAAGTGTCCCAAAGTAAGGTACACTTGCCCCATAAAGGGCAGGTCGAAAATCGAAAATTTCATTTTTTCCAAAATGTTCCCCAAATTGTCTCATATTCCACCCACAAGTGTCCCAAAGTAAGGTACACTTGCCCCATAAAGGGCAGGTCGAAAATCGAAAATTTCATTTTTTCCAAAATGTTCCCCAAATTGTCTCATATTCCAGCCACAAGTGTCCCAAAGTGAGGTACACTTGCCCCATAAAGGGCAGGTCGAAAATCGAAAATTTCATTTTTTCCAAAAATGTTCCCCAAGAATTGTCTCATATTCCAGCCACAAGTGTCCCAAAGTGAGGTACACTTGCCCCATAAAGGCAGGTCGAAATCGAAAATTTCATTTTTCCAAAGGTTCCCAGAATTGTCTCATATTCCACCCACAAGTGTCCCAAAGTAAGGTACACTTGCCCCATAAAGGGCAGGTCGGAAATCGAAAATTTAATTTTTTCAAAAATGTTCCCCGATCGGTCTCATATTCCAGCCACAAGTGTCCCAAAGTGAGGTACACTTGCCCCATAAAGGGCAGGTCGAAAATCGAAAATTTCATTTTTTCCAAAATGTTCCCTAAATTGTCTCATATTCCAGCCACAAGTGTCCCAAAGTAAGGTACACTTGCCCCATAAAGGGCAGGTCGAAAATCGAAAATTTCATTTTTTCCAAAAAAATTTCAAAATGTTCCCGTTTCCAAAGTGTCCCATCAGAAAATCAAAAAATTTCATTTTCAAAAGTTCCCAAATTGTCTCATATTCCAGCCACTTGCCCCAAGTGTACCCACAGAATTGTCTCATATTCCACCCACAAGGTACACTTGCCCCATAAAGGGCAGGTCGAAAATCGAAAATTTAATTTTTTCCAAAATGTTCCCCAAATTGTCTCATATTCCAGCCACAAGTGTCCCAAAGTGAGGTACACTTGCCCCATAAAGGGCAGGTCGGAAATCGAAAATTTAATTTTTTCAAAAATGTTCCCCGAATTGTCTCATATTCCAGCCACAAGTGTCCCAAAGTGAGGTACACTTGCCCCATAAAGGGCAGGTCGAAAATCGAAAATTTCATTTTTTCCAAAATGTTCCCCGAATTGTCTCATATTCCACCCACAAGTGTCCTAAAGTGAGGTACACTTGCCCCATAAAGGGCAGGTCGAAAATCGAAAATTTCATTTTTTCAAAATGTTCCCCAAATTGTCTCATATTCCACCCACAAGTGTCCCAAAGTAAGGTACACTTGCCCCATAAAGGGCAGGTCGAAAATCGAAAATTTAATTTTTTCAAAATGTTCCCCGAATTGTCTCATATTCCAGCCACAAGTGTCCCAAAGTAAGGTACACTTGCCCCATAAAGGGCAGGTCGAAAATCGAAAATTTCATTTTTTCCAAAATGTTCCCCAAATTGTCTCATATTCCACCCACAAGTGTCCCAAAGTGAGCTACACTTGCCCCATAAAGGGCAGGTCGAAAATCGAAAATTTCATTTTTCCAAAATGTTCCCCAAATTGTCTCATATTCCAGCCACAAGTGTCCCACAGTGAGGTACACTTGCCCCATAAAGGGCAGGTCGAAAATCGAAAATTTCATTTTTTCCAAAATGTTCCCCAAATTGTCTCATATTCCAGCCACAAGTGTACCACAGTGAGGTACACTTGCCCCATAAAGGGCAGGTCGAAAATCGAAAATTTCATTTTTTCCAAAATGTTCCCCAAATTGTCTCATATTCCACCCACAAGTACACTTGTCAGTGTACCAAAGTGAGGTACACTTGCCCCATAAAGGGCAGGTCGAAAATCGAAAATTTCATTTTTTCCAAAATGTTCCCCAAATTGTCTCATATTCCACCCACAAGTGTCCCAAAGTGAGGTACACTTGCCCCATAAAGGGCAGGTCGAAAATCGAAAATTTCATTTTTTCCAAAATGTTCCCCAAATTGTCTCATATTCCACCCACAAGTGTCCCAAAGTGAGGTACACTGGTGCCCCATAAAGGGCAGGTAAAGGGCAGGTCGAAAATTTCGATTTCATTTTTTCCAAAAGTTCCCCAAATTGTCTCATATTCCAGCCACAAGTGTACCACAGTGAGGTACACTTGCCCCATAAAGGGCAGGTCGAAAATCGAAAATTTCATTTTTCCAAAATGTTCCTGAATTGTTCATATTCCACCCACAAGTGTCCCAAAGTGAGGTACACTTGCCATAAAGGGCAGGTCGAAAATCGAAAATTTCATTTTTTCAAAAGTTCCCCAAATTGTCTCATATTCCAGCCACAAGTGTACCACAGTGAGGTACACTTGCCCCATAAAGGGCAGGTCGAAAATCGAAAATTTCATTTTTTCCAAAAAGTTCCCCAAATTGTCTCATATTCCAGCCACAAGTGTCCTAACGTGAGCTACACTTGCCCCATAAAGGGCAGGTCGAAAATCGAAAATTTCATTTTTTCCAAAAAGTTCCCCAAATTGTCTCATATTCTACCACAGGTACACTTGCCCCCAGGAAATCCATTTTTCCAAAAGTTCCCCAAATTGTCTCATATTCCAGCCCAAAGTGAGGTACACTTGCCCCATAAAGGGCGGGTCGGAAATCGAAAATTTAATTTTTTCAAAAATGTTCCCCAAATTGTCTCATATTCCAGCCACAAGTGTCCCAAAGTGAGGTACACTTGCCCCATAAAGGCAGGTCGAAATCATTTTTTCAAGAATTGTCTCATATTCCACCCAACAAGTGAGGTACACTTGCCCCATAAAGGGCAGGTCGAAAATCGAAAATTTCATTTTTTCCAAAAATGTTCCCCAAATTGTCTCATATTCCAGCCACAAGTGTCCACCAGTGGGGTACACTTGCCCCATAAAGGGCAGGTCGAAATCGAAAATTTCATTTTTTCCAAAAATGTTCCCCAAATTGTCTCATATTCCAGCCACAAGTGTCCCACAGTGAGGTACACCTTGCCCACAATAAAGGGCAGGTCGAAAATCGAAAATTTCATTTTTCCAAAATGTTCCCCAAATTGTCTCATATTCCAGCCACAAGTGTCCCGCAGTGCAGGTACACTTGCCCCATAAAGGGCAGGTCGAAAATCGAAAATTTCATTTTTTCCAAAAAGTTCCCCAAATTGTCTCATATTCCAGCCACAAGTGTACCACAGTGAGGTACACTTGCCCCATAAAGGGCAGGTCGAAAATCGAAAATTTCATTTTTTCCAAAAAGTTCCCCAAATTGTCTCATATTCCAGCCACAAGTGTACCACAGTGAGGTACACTTGCCCCATAAAGGGCAGGTCGAAAATCGAAAATTTCATTTTTTCCAAAAATGTTCCCCAAATTGTCTCATATTCCACCCACAAGTGTCCCAAAGTGAGGTACACTTGCCCCATAAAGGGCAGGTCGAAAATCGAAAATTTCATTTTTTCCAAAATGTTCCCCAAATTGTCTCATATTCCACCCACAAGTGTACCACAGTGAGGTACACTTGCCCCATAAAGGGCAGGTCGAAAATCGAAAATTTCATTTTTTCCAAAATGTTCCCCAAATTGTCTCATATTCCAGCCACAAGTGTACCACAGTGAGGTACACTTGCCCCATAAAGGGCAGGTCGAAAATCGAAAATTTCATTTTTCCAAAATGTTCCCCAAATTGTCTCATATTCCAGCCACAAGTGTCCCAAAGTAAGGTACACTTGCCCCATAAAGGGCAGGTCGAAAATCGAAAATTTAATTTTTTCAAAATGTTCCCCGAATTGTCTCATATTCCACCCACAAGTGTCCCAAAGTGAGGTACACTTGCCCCATAAAGGGCAGGTCGGAAATCGAAAATTTCATTTTTTCCAAAATGTTCCCCAAATTGTCTCATATTCCACCCACAAGTGTCCCAAAGTAAGGTACACTTGCCCCATAAAGGGCAGGTCGGAAATCGAAAATTTCATTTTTTCCAAAATGTTCCCCGAATTGTCTCATATTCCACCCACAAGTGTCCCAAAGTAAGGTACACTTGCCCCATAAAGGGCAGGTCGGAAATCGAAAATTTCATTTTTTCCAAAATGTTCCCCGAATTGTCTCATATTCCAGCCACAAGTGTCCCAAAGTAAGGTACACTTGCCCCATAAAGGGCAGGTCGGAAAATTTCATTTTCGAAAATCATGTTCCCCAAATTTCATTTTCCAGCCACAAGTCAGTGAGGGTACAAAATAAAGGGCAGGTCGAAAATGTTCCCAAATTGTCTCATATTCCAGCCACAAGTGTCCCACAGTGAGGTACACTTGCCCCATAAAGGGCAGGTCGAAATCGAAAATTTCATTTTTCCAAAATGTTCCCAAATTGTCTCATATTCCAGCCACAAGTGTCCCAACAGTAAGGTACACTTGCCCCATAAAGGGGAAGGTTCCCCAAATTGTCTCATATTCCAGCCACAAGTGTACCACAGTGAGGTACACTTGCCCCATAAAGGGCAGGTCGAAAATCGTTCCCCAAAAATCCAGCCACAAGTTCATTTTTTCGAAAATTTAATTTTTCAAAAGTTCCCAAATTGTCTCATATTCCAGCCACAAGTGTACCAAAGTGAGGTACACTTGCCCCATAAAGGGCAGGTCGAAAATCGAATTGTCTCATATTCCAAAATTTCATGCCCCATAAAGGGCAGGTTTTCCAAAATGTTCCCCAAATTGTCTCATATTCCACCCACAAGTGTCCCAAAGTAAGCTACACTTGCCCCATAAAGGGCAGGTCGAAAATCGAAAATTTCATTTTTTCCAAAATGTTCCCCGAATTGTCTCATATTCCAGCCACAAGTGTACCACAGTGAGGTACACTTGCCCCATAAAGGGCAGGTCGAAAATCGAAAATTTCATTTTTTCCAAAATGTTCCCCAAATTGTCTCATATTCCAGCCACAAGTGTACCAAAGTGAGGTACACTTGCCCCATAAAGGGCAGGTCGAAAATCGAAAATTTCATTTTTTCCAAAATGTTCCCCAAATTGTCTCATATTCCAGCCACAAGTGTACCACAGTGAGGTACACTTGCCCCATAAAGGGCAGGTCGAAAATCGAAAATTTCATTTTTTCCAAAATGTTCCCGTTCCCAAATTGTCTCATATTCCAGCCACAAGTGTACCACAGTGAGGTACACTTGCCCCCCATAAAGGGCAGGTCGAAATCGAAAATTTCATTTTTTCCAAAATGTTCCCAAATTGTCTCATATTCCAGCCACAAATTGTACCACAGTGAGGTACACTTGCCCCATAAAGGGCATCTCCAAAAGTTCCCAAATTGTCTCATATTTACAGTGAGGTACACTTGCCCCATAAAGACAGGTCAACCCACAAGTTTTCCAAAGTCTCATATTCCCAAATTATACCACAGTGAAAGGTACACTTGCCCCATAAATAAAAGACAGGTCGAAAATCAGAAAATTTTAATTTTTCAAAAAGAGTCCCTGAATCCCCAAATGTGTCTCATATTCCACCCACGTACCACAAGTGAGTACACTTCCCAAGGCAGTGGGTCGCCCCATAAAGGGCAGGTTCAAAATTTAATTTTTAAAAAAGTTCCCCAAATGTCTCATATTCCAGCCACAGGTGTACCCACAGTGAGGGTACACTTGCCCCATAAAGGGCAGGTCGAAAATCGAAAATTTCATTTTTTCCAAAATGTTCCCCAAATTGTCTCATATTCCAGCCACAAGTGTACCACAGTGAGGTACACTTGCCCCATAAAGGGCAGGTCGAAAATCGAAAATTTCATTTTTTCCAAAATGTTCCCCAAATTGTCTCATATTCCAGCCACAAGTGTACCACAGTGAGGTACACTTGCCCCATAAAGGGCAGGTCGAAAATCAGAAAATTTCATTTTCAAAATGTTCCCAAATTGTCTCATTCCACCACAAGTGTCACAGTGAGGTTACACTTGCCCCATAAAAAGGACAGGTCGAAAATCGAAAATTTCATTTTCCAAAATGTTCCCCAAATTGTCTCATATTCCACCCACAAGTGTACCACAAGTGAGGTACTTGCCCCATAAGGCAGGTCGAAAATCAAAATTTCATTTTCCAAAAGTTCCCCAAGATGTCTCATATTCCACCACATGTCCCACAGTGAAGTTACACTTGCCCCAAAGAACAGGTCGAAAATCAGAAAATTTCATTTTTTCCAAAAGTTCCCCAAATTGTCTCATATTCCACCCACAAGTGTACCACAGTAAGTACACTTGCCCATAAAAAGGACAGGTCGAATCAAAATTTCATTTTTTCCAAAATGTTCCCAAATTGTCTCATATTCCACACAAGTGTACACAGTAGGTACACTTGCCCATAAAGGGGCAGGTCGAAAATCAAAATTTCATTTTTCCAAAAAAGTTCCC
>JACDQD010000091.1:22500-70944 GCA_019843655.1 Lethocerus indicus | reverse complement strand
TTTTTTCGCTTTCTCCGAATTCAGAAAGTTTGTTTTTTTCGCCGTGTCGCGCAGTCCAATCGGAGTCTTTATCGTACGCTGGAATGACGGATCAAACGATTAACGGGAGGCCGAGTAAACGGATTTTTTTTCGCTCTCCGTAATTCTGTAGAAAGTTGAGCTAACGGTCGCAGTCCAATCGGAGCCCTACCGTACGCTGGAATGACGGATCAAAGTGATTAACGGGAGCTTCGAGGTAATGGGTTTTTTTTCATTTCTCCGTGAATTTTGTAGAAAGTTTGTTTTTTTTTCACGTTCGAGTCCAATCGAGCTCACCGGTACGCTGAATGACAGATCGAAACGATTAACGGGAGGCCGCGGAAACGTTTTTTTCGCTCCGTGAATTCCAGAAAGTTTGTTTTTTTCGCCGGGTCGCAGTCCAATCGGAGCTCCTACCGTACGCGAATGACGGATCAAACGATTAACGGGAGGCCGAGTAAACGTTTTTTTTTTCGCTTCTCCGAACTCTGTAGAAAGTTTGTTTTTTTTCGCCGTGTCGCAGTCCAATCGGAGCCCTACCGTACGCTGAATGACGGATCAAACGTATTAACGGGAGGCCGAGTAAACGGTTTTTTCGCTCTCCGTAACTCTGTAGAAAGTTTGTTTTTTTTTCGTCGGTCGCAGTCCAATCGGAGTCCCTACCGTACGCTGGAATGACGGATCAAACGATTAACGGGAGGCCGAGTAACGGTTTTTTCGCAATTCGTATTGTGAATCGGATAGAAAGTCCCGCCCGGATAGATATTATTTTGATTAATTCTCTGATTTCTTGTTGCTCATAGGAGAAAGCGTCAGGGAGAGAAAGTGGGCCGAGAGCAAGCAGAAGACGCCGAGCAGTTGGCCGAGATCAAGAGGAAATTGAAGCATCGAAAAATCGCGCCATCCAAAGAGGTCTCTCAGTTGTCATTGCATTGGCATACTTAGCATTATCGCCGGCGGTTCAATATTATTTTTCTATAATAACAAGTGAAACGAAGAAATTACGAAGAGAGGAACGAAAAACAGACGAGGATGTTCTCCGGTTTTATAGCTTTTTTTTTTTTCTTCCGGGGGCGGGGGAGGAAGAGGGTGTACCATCATTGTTAACGATTCTTGAACTGAGTCATGTAAACGCTTCAATATATATATTTTTCTGTTTTCTAACGATAGTAATTTTTCAACTGATAACAATTTAATAAATGTATATATAATATAAAAAAAAAAACACAAAAACCAAATAATAATGGGGCAAAATTTTCGATTTTGTCGACCACCGCCCAGAATCGCTGCTTTTAAAACTGAGAACGGTGCCGCCGACCGATATCTCTCGATTTTCGGTTTTTTTCAAATCTTTACTGTTTTTTAAAATATTCTAATAAACTTTCGTCAAGTGACGGACGCCGGGCATTGAATTTGAAAAATTCAGCGAATTTGAAAACGAAAAACGAAGCTTCGCTTTAGGTTTTGAGGACGCTTCCGACAGATTATTGAGTTATCTCTATATTTTATCTGTTTTATCTTTTTTATTTTTTCTGTTTTTCTATGAAAAGACTTTATTAGCTGCCTATATATATATATATATATATATATATATATATATATATCTCGCTTGGAAAACGAGAGTCGATCAGCTGTCTTTTTTTTTGTGTGTGTGGCAAAAATTTATTTCGAATTTTGAGGAAAAAAAAGAAAACAAACCGGAACGATAATAAATAGAGAGAGAGAGGCCCCTCTGTGTATCTCGAATGCGGAACGCAACTATTGCAAGTCGCAGTAAGTCCATTTATTTTTTTCTATTTTTGCGCTTATCGCGTGAAATCTACACCGATATTATTTACTTATATATTACCCGGATTACTCGATCTATATTAATATTTTCAATTTCCGTAAACTGCTCTCGCCTTTGACCGCTATATACATCGTATTAATGTGTATATATATATATTATGTTGTGGCGCAATAAAATTAAGATACAATTTGTTTTTGTTGGTTGTGTAGTGATATATATATATATATATATATATATATATATATATATATATATATATATATATATATATATATATATATATATAGACAAAAGATCTATAATTCTAGATTATAATTCTATAAATTACTAATCTTTTATTTACGATCTTTTTATAAACGTATAAAAAATATATACCTAACGCTTAGTATACCCGCTTTGTGGTCTCGCCAACGTTGGTATACCGTAGATTTGTTGCGCCTCCGTTGCCGTCGCCTTCAGTAGCGCCTGTTAGTGTTACTGGCGCTAGTGAAGGTGGCGCTACCGTAGATGGCGCTAGTGAAGGTGGCGCTACTGTAGATGGCGCTAGTGAAGGTGGCGCTATAGATGGCGCTAGTGAAGGTGGCGCTACTGTAGATGGCGCCAGTGAAGGTGGCGCTACTGTAGATGGCGCTGGTGTAGATGGCGCTAGTGAAGGTGGCGCTACCGTAGATGGCGCTAGTGAAGGTGGCGCTACTGTAGATGGCGCTAGTGAAGGTGGCGCTACTGTAGATGGCGCTAGTGAAGGTGATGGCGCTACCGAAGTGGCGCTACCGTAGATGGCGCTACTGTAGATGGCGCTACTGAAGACGGCGCTGCCGAAGGTGGCGCTACTGAAGACGGCGCTAATGAAATCTACGGTATACCGACTGTATATCCGTATTTTCGAGAAAAATAGCAATAGATGCGTGTCGAATTTATTGAACGTGCGAAAGGGGGGGGAGGAAAATAATTTTCGAAATAAATTTTTCCTTTTTTTTTTGCTTTTCTATAAGAAAAAGAGCGTCGGTTATCTGAAAACCAAAAATAAAAAATAAAAAAATCAATACTTTTAATTGGTAATATTGAGGGGGCTGGGGAAATCGAGTTCAATTTTAGGATTAGGTTTTTTCGACTATCGATCCGGGGCGGGGCGGAATTATTACATTGATATTTTTATTATTAATAATAATAATGATACTGGTGAAAACGAGGTAAAAAAAAAATTTTGCGAAGGAATATTTTTTTATGGCCCAACAACTTTCTCCCATCGACTCTATTATTAGTGGGGAGGGGGGTACCCGAAAGTAATCACAAAATGTTGATTTTGAAATTTATTTTATTTTTACTAAAAAAGAAACTTTAATCTACTCAATATATTCACGGATATTATCGATAATTCTACGGCCAATTTTCCGGCAAATTTTCGCAAATTCCCCTCTCTCTTGAGAGGAACTCCTCAATCGACCGAAATACATTTAAATTGTCGATTACTTTCGGGTAGACCTAATATTATATATATATATTGATAATTATTAAAGGTTCACTATTTGACTGGGAATAAATAGCTCGCGCCTTTTTCTTTTTATTTTTTCTGAATTTTTTTTTTTTGTATCAGACAAAATAAGCTGAAAGCCGCTAATAATAATAATAATATTAATATACAGGGTTTTTGTAACGCCGCAATTCAAATTTGGCTACAAAACGAAAAGGAGAAGAAGAAAAAGAAAAAACGCCTTCGGTCTATAAAATTTTTTACGCTTACGGTTTCAGAAAATGGTTAATCGTCGGGAAATTTTTGAGAGTTTTCCTGCGGGTTTTTTTTTTTATTGAGGGCGGGTTTTCCTCAATATCGGTAGTGGAATAATTGCGTGGCTCATCGAAAAATCGCTTCAAAACGTTAATTACGACGGTTTAAAAAGAAAAAACAATTCTACAGACTCTTTTATAGACGCGTTAAAATCGGTGTTGAAAGATTTTCTAAATTTTCCGGTTTTGGGTTTTCGTTTGTGGGGTTTTTCCTGCATTTCTCAACGCTTTAAACGTTGAAAATTAATTAAAATCTATTAGGGGGAATAGAAAAAAAAACTCTCCGCAAGGTCGGATTTCGGTTTTAAAAAACTTTCCGATTTACCAATTGTCGTTTTCGTTCTGATCACAACAATTTCACTTAGAAATTCGTTTTATTTTCGCCAAAACAGAAATTTTTAATAATTATTAAAAATCTACTTTTCGGCAAATTTTCGATTCCCCCTACAAAAAAATACATAAATAATATATAATAATGTACGGCTTTTAAAGATTAAAATCCCGGAACCGTTCGTCGGTTATGAAAATAAAATTTTTATTAGAAAAATAAAAAAAATTCTGCAGAGTTTTTACGGACAGACGGAACGGCTAAAATACTTTTAGAGCATCCATATTTTTTCTTTATTTTTTGGGAAAATCGAATTAAATTCCCGATTTTTGAAATGTGATCTCATCTAAGAAATTTTTTTTTCTGTATCGATCCTCCTAGTGTCGTGCCATTTTGTTTTTGTATTTTTTTTCTTTTTCGTTTTTTTTCTCCATTTTTCAATAATATACGTACCGGTTTCGCTCTTGGACCGTTTTTATTTTTTATTTTATTTTATATTTTTAGTTTTTTTTAATAAAACCGAATTTTCACGGAAAATTTTCCCAAGAAAAAAATCGACGTCATGACGGTTTTTTCACAAATTTTTTCCCTATCGACTCCATCTATTCGTTTGACTTTATTCATTTTATTTCGCTAAAAAAGAAAAAATTTAATTATTAAAAATATATAATATATATATATATATATATATATATATATATATATATATATTCAACTATATTATCGAAAAATATATCTCTTATCAAATTGTCGATTACTTTCGATCGGTTTCGCAAATAATATATTCGGTATATAAACAATTTCTTAATTAAAAAATAAAAAATGTTTAAATGTTGATAAAAAAAAAATTTATCGGACTTTGAACCGCACTGCTTTGTGAATGAAGTCCCGCCAATTAAACGTAATAAATTATAGAATTAAGCGTATTATTATCGTTATTATTATTAATTAGGGACGGCATCGTATTTAAATATTTTATATATATGTGTGTGTGTACAGATAAATTGTTTTGTTTCGTTTTCTTGTCCTCAAACCGGATTCGTTCTCCGATTATCCAGGAAATTTTTGGATAATCCGGGAATAAAATCTCGAAAGAAAAAAATTATTGTCCGATCGACAACAATGTTGAGTCCGCCTGTTTTTTTTTTTTTTTTTATTTTTAAATATATATGTATTTATGTTTAAACGGCTTGTGTATATATATAGTAGGACAATTTATAAAAAATGTATATCCGATAACAATTATTTTATAAACGGTTTTATTTTAGGTTGTATTTTGAAATAATTAAAACGATAATTGGGGTTTAAATATCTATTTTAAACACTTTTTTTTTTAACGAAATCACTTTTAAATTTTGAACACAATTTTCTTTTCCCCATTTTTAGGAGGGGGGAATTCACCCGGCAAAAAGTATAAAATTTTTTCCGTAAAGTCTTGTAAAGTTCATTGAATTCTGTCTCGTTAAAAGTCATATAAAAATAACGATTTTCTTGCATTGAAAAATTTCATTACAGTTTTTACCAACACTGTCGTTTCTGCCCCATATATATAGCCGTTTAAATATAAATATTTAAAAAAATATATATATATATATATATATATAGTACCCAAAAGTAATGACATTTTGACTTTTGAATTTATTTTATTTTGCTAAAAAAAAAGAAACTTTAATTATTAATCTACTCTTTTCACTTTTCAGGCAAAAATAAATCTCTTATCAAATTGTCAATTACTTTTGGGTATATATATATATATATATATATATATATATATATATTTTTTTTTTTTTTTGGGATCGAATCTCGAATGAATCAAAAAGGAGAAAGGACTATTTTAAAATCCGAACTGAATGTGAACAGTTCTCTGTGTTTTTCTTTTTAAATTCGCTTTATTATTATTATTAATTTTTTTTTAATTGTATTCGGTTTTAATATATTTACATGTTTGAAAGGAACAGTTGAAAACTGTTTTTATTATATATATATATTTTTTTTTTTTTTTTTCTCAAACTAAGAAAAAGAGCTGAACGGGGGTAGGGGGTCTGCCATTGAAATGAAAAAGTTTTTTATTAACCATTAAAATATTGTCCTATAATTATATTATTTGTTATATCGATTATTTACACTGAATTAAATTTGAAAATATTATTATATATATATATATATATATATATCGTTATTGTTGTTGTTTTTTGCGCTAATTTTTTTTTTTTCAAAATTTACTCGAGACCTTATTAGGTATTTATTTTTTATATATATATATATATATATATATACACAAAAGTAATCGACATTTTGACTTTGAAATTCATTTTATTTTAACTTTAATCTATATATATATATATATATATATATATATATATATATATATATATATATATATATATATATATATATTCACCAATATTATTGATAACTCTCCGCAAATTTTTGTAATTCTCTCTTGTGAGGAATTCCTCACAAGACCAAAATACATTTTATCAAATTGTCGACATTGGTATATATATATATATATATATATATATATATATCTTTTTTTTCGGTTTTAACACTCTGATAAAACGTTATATTCCGTTAAACCTTATTATTATTATTATTATTATTGTTAATTATGGTGCTTGACACGGTCCTTTCGTATGGAAAAAATTGCTTATTATAAACGTTATAGGAGAGGAATTTTCGAAGCAAAACGCCGTGACCGTAATTATACTTTTTTCATATATATGTATTTTTCGACGCTGTTAATAAATTTCATAAATTTTTTTCATATACGGAAAAGAGAAATTGTGTTCCCCCCATTACCTTGACATAACATAATTGTAATTCGATGTTTATTGTTATATTTATAAACCAAAAATCCATATATATATATATATATATATATATATATATATATATATATATATATATATATATATATATGGTGTAAATAATTCAGACTTAAAGACAGACGGAAAAAAAAAGAGGCGTCGATTGTGATTAATTTTTTTTCTTATACAAATCTACTTTTAATTTGTAAATTGGGTAAAAAAAAAAAATGTCAGACATTCCTGCCCTATTTGAGTGCATATTGTGTTCAATTGATTTTTGTTTGTTGTTTAGAAAAATATTATTATTATTATTATTATTAGTTATTTTAAATATTTTTATCGATATATAAGTTTTTCAATTATAACACCGTTATTGGGCTTTGTCTTAATTAACGAAGCGTAAATTTTAAATTTAATTGAATTTTTTCTTCATATATATATATATATATATATATATTATATATATTGATTATAGATATTGTTGTCTGTATTTGTTGGATGGAATTGTATTTCTTCTTCTTTTTTTTTCTTTTTTATAGTTATATTACCATATTAGAGACTTTCCTGTGTAGTTGTTTATCTCATTATTATTCGAATATATATATATATATATATATATATATATATATATATATATATATATATATATATAAATTGATTTATATTTTATTAGACGTAAGGACAAAAGAGAGAAATTAGCCATGATTTATTTTTTTTTTAAGTAAATGTCTCTACTGTACAGTTAAAATATAAATTTATTAGGAGAAAATTCGGATCAGGTGGGCTTATCAGGATGGATATATATAATATATATAAAATATATAAATGTGAGGAACCGATCGGATGTTTGAGAAATTTCATTCGAGTAATTTTTCAACTGTAATATTCAGTTTTTAAAAACGGATAAGCCCAATTTTGAATATGAAAAATTCTCTCTGTACATATAAAATTTGTTCGCCCCACAAACAGCTGATCTTTTTCTTCTTCCTAATTTTTTTTTCTCTCTCTTCTCTTACAGGTCATGTATATATACATATATTTATGTACATTTATATAATAACTACGAATATTAATTACTATTGGTATTATTAGTATTTTGTTTTGTTTTTTTTTTATTATAATTCAACGTTTCTCTCTACAAATAAGAACAAAAATGATGTTGTGGGGGGAAATTCCGGTCGTTCGATGTGAGCTGTGCACAGCCTTCTTGATATTGTCGCTGTTCGGGAAAATGTGTATAGCCTGAAAAAAAAGGTTTAAAATTTCTTTAAAGCGTAAATTTCTTTGAAATTACTTGTATTTCAAAGACTTACGTGTATTTTCTCTATACGGGCGTATATATATATATATATATATATATATATATATATATATATATATATATATATATATATATAAGAAGATTGTTTTATTATTTGAATTATTTTTTTCGGGGGGCCGGTTTCGGCTCTCCGCCATAAAACCCTCGCTATGCGATCCCGTGAAATATTTATTAATATATATATATATTTTATTGCGCTTCAGTTTTTCCGGTTTGATAGGAAATTTTTCTCGTTCTTGCATATTCTTCTTCTACGAGTCGTATATCTAATCTCAGACAGGAAACGACGTCGACTGAAACGAGACGAATAATATACAAAGAAAGAGAAAATAAAAAGAGAGAAAACGAGAATTTTTAATACTAAATCGCACATTACGCGACCCGTCTGCGGCCGTTTTCTGCCCGCATTTGTAAATCTTAAAAGTTTCGATATCTCAAAATATATCGAATAATTCCGCTTCGAAGTCATAAGTTTGAAGTGTACGAAATATATCGGCAATTCGATTGATAGATAACCGAAGAAATTACAACAATATCAGTTGTATTTTATATAACCTGACGCGTAACCTCATTTAACCTACCCGGGCCCACTGAGGTGAAAAACACAAAAAAATAAAAAAACTGATACAAATTTTTATTAAAACTGATTAAGCTGACAAAAAACAACTCTTTTTTTTACTATTTTGACGTAACTATATATGAGAAAATTTTTCCTGTATCAATAATATATATATATATATATACATATTAGGGGTATACCGAAAAGTACACAATATATCGACCTTGGAATTAATTTTATTTTGCTAAAAAAAAAAAATGAAACTTGTTATATTATCAATCTTAATTTTCGATCTTGAAAAACTCATCGTGACCAAAAAATACAACTTATAAAAATTGTCGGACAACTTTTGGGTACACCCAATGTATATGTATATATATATATTTAACCTGAATTTAGATTAAAAAATATATATATATAAAAAAAATATATTTTATACATTGTTATACTTAAAAAATAATCCCCCCTGTGCATTTATCTTTCAAATCTATTATTATTTATTTTTTCCGAGAATTTATTTGGGTTAACATCAATGGTGTAATAAACGTTGTTGTTCGGGGGGGTTTCAATTCTGGGGCTGTTTCGATCGAGCGAAATTTTCTTATTTTTCGATTCTTTGGAAAAAAACCATTTATTTTTTGCGCGAATTTTCTTTCGAAACAAAAAAAACAGGTTATATATATATATATATATATATATATATATATATATATATATATATATATATATTGTTTTTGGCCAAAAATATAGCGTAACCTCCCGATCGACTTTTTTCATATATCGATATATATATAATGAATTCGATATATAACAAAAATAAACTGCGAACAATAGCGCAGTTTAATTTTTATGGGTGAATTTATCCATTTTATTGTTCGCTTTTAATAAAAATGTATGTTTCGGTCTCGTAAACCACTGCCTTTATGATATCATGACTATAACTTTATATATATATATATATATATATATATATATATATATATATATATAGAGTCAGCGAATTGAGATTTTTCCGGGACCAGAGCGCCAGAAGGAGGACGCCGAAGGGAAAAAAACTTTTTCTATTTTTTTTCTGTTTTTTTTGTTCGTTACAAAAAAAGCCTTTCTTTTTTTCTTTTCTTTGTGCCCCCAATGTTTTTCTCGATTTTTTCTGTTTCTCTGACTTTCAGAACGGGAAGATCGGCCGGCAAGAGGCGGAGACTGGAAGCGGCCAAGACATGAAAACGGTTATTTTTCAACGGCTTATTCGGAGATAATAATAATAATAATTAATAATTAATAGTAATTTAAAAAAAAATAATCGCCAGAGTTTGTTTGCCGAACGGCCCGTCGCCCGTCGTCGTGTCTCAGGGACTGCCAAATCTCAAGTTTACAAAAAATTTTTTAAAAAGAAAAAGAAAAACTCTCCAATTAAGAAAAAAAAGAGAACAAAAAAAGGACAATATGACAATATTTAATATGAAATATTTATAATTTATATATATATATATACTGATAAGAAAATTTTTAAGAGGACGCGGTCGGAAAATACGCCCAAAGCGTTGTGCCCTTTTTGTTGTTGTATGACGGATATATGAATATATAGAAATCGAGAAAATAAATAAGAAAATTGTAAAATCGTGTTATTTTATTTTGTTTCTCTATTTTTTATTGTTTTCAAATTTTTCTTTTTCTGCGGATAAAATAAAAATTCACTAAAAAAATTTGTATTGTAGTTCAGATTTTCGCCCGTAGAGGGCGTCGAAGACAACCGGTTTTTTTTGTATATTTATTTTGTTTTTAGTTTTAAGTTTGTTTTTTTTTTTTTTAAGTGGCCGAAAAAAAAATAAAGATTAATTTGTGTACAAGAAAATTTGTTCTTTCGATAGTCGTCCCCCTGAACGTTCGGTTTTTTTTTTTTTGCCGGTGAAATTTATTTCATGAAGGCATCTTTCGCCGTTGACAACTCTATTTTCACATTCCAAATATTCCCTTTTTGCGTACAACTCGATATCGGTAAAATGTAGAGTTGGGAAAGGTATACAGAAATAAGGGTGTTTTAGGTAGGGAAATTTTCCGAGTGTTGGCAGCACTGTACGTTGATGCGGGCGTTGGCCGGACGGCGGCAGCACCTGACGACTGGGCACAGTCGGGGAAATTACCGCCAGGTGGCGGCACTGCGCCACAACAACAGGGCGATATCGAACCGAGCGACCTCCTTCCATCTCATCTTCTGATACAAATCCTGATACTTTCTGTCCCTGTCTACCCCAATAGCTCCTGTCCCTGTCTACTCCAATACCTCCTGTCCTGTCCTGTCTACCTGATTCTTCTGAAACTGTCCTATTACTGCACACTTCTGTCTGTCTGCTCAATTAGCTCCGATCTGTCTACTCCATCATATGCAATGATTGTCCTGTCTCAGTACTACTCCTTTGTAGTTTTGTTTCTGTTTTCACACCTGGTGTCCTGTCTGTCCCTGATCCAGTAACGGAGATTTTCGTCTCGACAATTGATCCGGATAGGAGTTTTAATAGACAAGGGCAGAATCGCCTTGAATATTGATATTTCAAAATTTCAATTGTCGGATAGTATCAGGAGACATTTGGGGTTTAGGGACATGAGAGGGACAGGAGCTATTGAGTAGACAGGGACAGAGAGATATTGGAGTAGGACAGGGACAGGAGGCCGGGGAGTAGACAGGACAAGAGGGAGTAGACAGGGACAAGAGATATTGAGGAGAAGGGACAGAGAGGAGTAGACAGGGACAGAGAGATAGGCCGACAGGTAGACAGGACAGAGCTGTTGTTTAGGACAGGAGAGACATAGATGTTGGACAGGAGATTGGAGGAGACAGGGATATGGGGAGTAGACAGAGTCATTGGATAGACAGACAGGACAGGAGATATGGAGTAGGGACAGGAGCAGGGGGAGACAGGACAGAGATAGAGTAGACAGGGACAGGAGATATTGGAGTAGACAGGGACAGGAGATATTGGAGTAGACAGGGACAGGAGATATTGGAGTAGACAGGGACAGGAGGGAGTAGACAGGGACAGGAGATATTGGAGTAGACAGGGACAGTAGCCGTCGGCAAAAGTTGCCGTGCAGTGGTGCCGCCTGGCGGGCGGATACCGGAACTACCAGCGCCCGCGAAACGTCCCCCTGGCGGCGATTTTACGAACACCAATACCAGAAATGGAAAATATTTTAATTTTATTATTTATTTACGACATGTCGAAAGGCGGTTCTTGAAAGTTCGGTCGTAAATATACAGCGAACAGACACACAGAGACACTGGGTGTATTAATGAAAGATGAATAGAGAAAAAAAGAAAAGAAAAAGCGTACACAATTTATTGTTGCGTAAAAGATCCAATTGTTAAAAATAATATATATATATATATATTCAATTTTTTGCCTCATTCCCTTCTAAAATATTAGAAAATCGCATATTAATAATAACAACAATAATAATATATCGGTTACCCCTATAAAATATTATCGAAGTCTGGAGTGCCGGCCCTGTGCGACTGCAAGTACTTGGCGTGCTGTTCGGGCGTCAGATAGTGCTTCTTCACGGCTTCGTCTTCAATCATCGATTTGCACCATTCTTTCTGCAGAAACAGACAAAATAAAATAAAATAAAATAAATAAATTAATCGGGAGAGAATTATTATTATTATTATTATTATAATGGAACAAAAAGTCGGTGGGCACATATCAATTTATATTCATTTTTATAAAGCTGTGATTCTTGGCCTTTCAAGTACAATCCGTTGGCCCCAAATTGGGTTAATATATTATTTATTTTTTTGCTATAAAACTACATATTTTTGTCTACTATCCGCTATAAATATTGTCCGCCGGGGGTTTTTATCTTTCAATTTCTAGCATTGTGGATAAGAACATTTTTTTAAGAGGCGCCAGTTTCAAAAAAAAAAAATCCCGGATAAGGCAGTTAGAAATTCCATTTTCAGTTTTTATTTCCATATTTATATTTGACTGCGTCCAGGCCATTAAAATATTATTTTTATTTCTTTTTTAATTTATTTTTTCCTTTTTCACACAACTCTTCACTGGCTCCTCTAATCAATCAACCCCAGGAATTGGATTCGATTTAAAAAAAAAAAAAAATATCTGATCCGGTTTTTTTAAAAACATAGTAGACTACTATCTGATAGATAATAATTTAAAAAAAAATTTTGCACCATATATATATATATATATATATATATATATATATATTTACGGTCAGTGAAACGGATACATTGATATATCTACAATGATATATTTAAAAGCGCTTCGGACGAGTTAACGAAAATGACCAAATTTCAGCCTTTGTCGGGTAAAAAAAAAAATAAAAATTTCAAAAATTTACATGCAATGCGACAATTTCGTAAATTCTCCCCCCTCCACAAATGCTATCCGAATTTATTTTTAAGTAAAATTTATGAGGCCTCCACCACCCCGTCAGGCTAACCCGTTTTTTTAAAAAACCCGTCTCTTACCCGACTAGGTGAATATATAAGTCCGGACTATCGGGACGGAGTTTTAAAAATGATAAATTTTATTACCACAGAAATATAACAGTTACAAGAGCACAAACATCAATCAAGACAAGACTCGACTGCTCCTCATATATATATATATATATATATATATATATATATATATAAAGGTTGTTCTGACAGGGTCTTTGCCAAATCTATAGTTGTTTATGTTTATCTTTCTAATACCTTTTGGGCTGCTTGCTAGCCCTCTCTATATATATATATATATATATATATCCAAAAAAAAAAATAAATAAAACCACTCACCAACCGCTGGAAACGTTCTTTGGTACGCGGAATTGGTCGCCCAATATTCTAATCATCTCCAGACGTTCGCACGGCCATATCATGTAGTCGACCATACCAGCCTTATCGCCTATTCACACACAACACAATATATATATACATATACATATATATATATACATACATATATATATATATATTTACTTTTATATATATATGTCCCAACAACTCTCTATTATTGGGGGGTTACCCAGTAATCAACAAATTTTAACTTTGAAATTTATTTTTTTTACTAAAAAGAAACTTTGAATCTATTATATATATATATAGATTTTTATATATTTGCTATAAAAAGAAACTTTAATTATTAATCAACTATATATATATATATATATATATATATATATATATATATATATATATATATTGACTTTTAAGGCAAATTTTCGGCAATTTCCTCCCCCCCCCCCTCCCTCCACTCTCTCTTGAGAGAAACTCGACCTCAATCGACCGAAATACACATATAATATAAAATTGTCGATTAAATTTCGTGTTTACACCTAAATATTATTATCTCGTATTGGAGAGCGTTTGGAGAGCGAGCCGTAATAAACGTCAAAGGAATAATAATAATAATAATAATAAAATTGTAGCTTTTTTCCTTTAGCTGGAGGCGAAAATTTCAACGGAATAAAATTCGACGAAAACGCCCCCGCCCCCCCCCCCGTTTTCAATTTTCACCCTTTTCCCCGTCCCGAAAGAGACACACTGGAGAGTCCAGAAATGCGGGGAAATTTTCCCGGGGGGAAGGAAAACTGATTCTTCTCCCGGACGACAGGTTCGTACCGCTCAACGGGTACCTTAAACTTAGTTGTACATAAATTTTGGTTTGTGTACCGGAGAAAAACGGCGTTCCTCTGACGGCCATCTCCTTTTCGAAAGCGTCCATCTCATCGAAAACCGGTTGCAAAAGTTGAAATTCCATTGTCGGGTTCAAATAGCACTTGTAGAGTAGAGCGATCACCTGCACAACAATCGTACAACGTTATATTTTATTAATATTAATATATATATATATATATATATATATATATTTATATTTACACGTAAGAGAAATACGTAAGTACGTAGAGAAGAAATTTGTTTCACACGATGCGAGCGAAAGCGACAAATTTTTATTTGAAAATTTTGCCCAAAAACCGTGGGTTTTTTCAGGGTAATATTTGTGTAAGTTATCTATCGGAATTTTTTCTTCACATTCCATCGAAACGAAAAGAAAAAAAAAAAATTGAGGTGAGAATTTTTTTATTTATTTATTTATTTTTTTTGATTCAGAGATCGGGCTATTGAAGTTAGCCGAAATATTTTTAAGAATTATAAAAAAAAAAAAAATGCAGTTAAATACAAAACGGTAACGAACAGGATAACGATTGTGAAATTGATTTGACAAAAAAATAATCTAAAAATTCAGATTCGAAAAAAAATTCCGCTCGCCAATAAAATCCTTATACGAACGATGCCTAATAGAAAATAGTAAAGAAACGACGTTGTAAAACGAGATAATTAATGTGAAATTGATTTGAAAAAAAAAAAATCTAAAAATTCAGATTCGAAAAAAAATTCGCTCGCCAATAAAATCCTTATATAACGACGCCTATCGAACACTATCTAAAAATTAAGGCTCGGCTATTGAAGTTACCGAAATATTTCTAAATTATAAAAAAAATTACCTTTGTTAAATACAAAATAGTAAAGAAACGACGTTGTAAAACGAGATAACGAATGTGAAACTGATTTGAAAAAAAATAAATCTAAAATTCAGATTCGAAAAAAAATTAAAAAAATTTTTTTGATTCCGCTATTGTTACCGAAATATTTTAAGAATCATAAAAAAAAATTAACGTAGTTAAATACAAATAGTAAAGAAACGACGCTAAAACGAGATAATTAATGTGAAATTGATTTGAAAAAAAATAATCTAAAAATTCAGATTCGAAAAAAAAATTCCGCGTGCCAATAAAATCCTTATATGAACGATGCCTAATACAAAATGGTAAAGAAACGACGTCGTAAAACGAGATAACGAATGTGAAATTGATTTGAAAAAAAAATCTAAAAATTCAGATTCGAAAAAAAAAATTCCGCGCGCCAATAAAATCCTTATACGAACGATGCCTAATAGAAAATAGTAAAGAAACGACGTTGTAAAACGAGATAATTAATGTGAAATTGATTTGAAAAAAAAAAAAATCTAAAAATTCAGATTCGAAAAAAAAAATTCTCGCCAATAAAATCCTTATACGAACGATGCCTAATAGAAAATAGTAAAGAAACGACGTCGTAAAACGAGATAATTAATGTGAAATTGATTTGAAAAAAAACTAAAAATTCAGATTCGAAAAAAAAATTCCGCGCGCCAATAAAATCCTTATGCGAACGATGCCAAGTTACCCGAAATATTTTTAAAATTATAAAATTAACAGTATACAAAATGGTAACGAACCGACGTAAAACGAGATAACGAATGTGAAATTGATTTGAAAAATAAATTAAAATTCAGATTCGAAAATAAAAATCCGCTCGCCAATAAAATCCTTATATAACGACGCCCATCCCGAACGCTATCTAAAAAAAAAAAAAAAAAAAAAATCCAGAGGATTGCGATTTCCAGTACATGAATTATCGCATAGAATTCTTATCGCGAAATGTTTAAATATATTTTTTTATTAAATAAATATATCTGATGAAATACATCCGCCGTCCTCGGCAATGCACAATGTACAATGACACTTTGGTATATCAATCGATGTTAATAGAATAAAATAAATATAATTCCGAATGATACATATATATATGATATGATACCTTTCCGAAGGACTCAATCAGGAGTCGGTCCTTCGCCTTTTTTATGGGATCCTTCGGATAGAGCGGTCTCTGTGGATATTTTTCGTTCAGAAAATCGGATATGATGAGGCTCTCGTAGAGGTATTCACCTTCGACGATTATCGCCGGCACTTTACCGACCGGGAACTTTTCCAAGTACCATTCGGGCTTGTTTTTCAAATTTATATTCACTATGTCGTGCCTGAACAAAAAAAAATAAAAAAAAAATATGTATTTATGTATAAGAAAACATGAAGAGTCAGTTAGGGCTTTCGCTATAGAGACCGGTTTGTCGGCCGCCGCCATCTTCAGTAGCGCCGTGTTTGAAAAAAGTGACTACTGAAGATGGCGAACGGCCGACAACCGGTCTCTATACAGCGAAATCGACGGCGAGAGGAGACAGAATAAATACAAAAGAATAGAATTTCAGAGCGAAAAAAAAACAGTTTTAAAACAGAGTTTTCGAGGCAAAAAAGGTTACTGAAAAAATGATGTTTCGACGAAAAAATCCGTCAAAAACTCTGTTACGAGTTATGTTTCGACGTAACTAAAAAAAAAGCGGAACAGTTTTTAAGGCAAAAACGCGGCCGGAAAGTGAGTTTTCAACGCGAAAACCAAGGTTAAAAAGTGTTTTTTCCACGATAATTGAAGTCAAAAAAGTTGTTTTTCCACGCGGAAAAAGGTCCGAAAAGTTAAAATTATTAGACACAGATCGGTTTTAAAGGCAAAAACCTGGTCGGAAACGGAGTTTTCAACGCGAAAACCCGGTTAAAAAGTGTTTTTTCCACGATAATTGAAGTCAAAAAAATTGTTTTTCCACGCGGAAAAAGGTGGAACAGTTAAAATTACTAGACTACAGATCGGTTTTAAAGGCAAAAACCTGGTTGGAAAGTGAGTTTTCAACGCGAAAACCCGGTTAAAAAGTGTTTTCACCACGATAATTGAAGTCGAAAAAGTTGTTTTTCCACGCGGAAAAAGGTCTGAAAAGTGATTTTTCCACGTATAAAAAGGCGGAACAGTTAAAATTACTAGACACAGATCGGTTTTAAAGGCAAAAACCTGGTTGGAAAGTGAGTTTTCAACGCGAAAACCCGGTTAAAAGAGTTTTCACCACGATAATTGAAGTCGAAAATGTTGTTTTCCACGCGAAAAAGGTCTGAAAAGTTATTTTTCCACGTATAAAAAGGCGGAACAGTTAAAATTACTAGACACAGATCAGTTTTAAAGGCAAAAACCCGGTTGGAAAGTGAGTTTTCAACGCGAAAACCCGGTTAAAAAGTGTTTTCACCACGATAATTGAAGTCAAAAAAGTTGTTTTTCCACGCGGAAAAAGGTCCGAAAAGTTATTTTTCCACGTATAAAAAGGCGGTACAGTTAAAATTACTAGACACAGATCGGTTTTAAAGGCAAAAACCCGGTCGGAAAGTGAGTTTTCAACGCGAAAACCCGGTTAAAAAGTGTTTACACCACGATACGATGAGTTTTCCACGCATCAACAGGGGCGAGAAACGTTATTTTTTAACGTAAAAACGGGAGTAAAACTGGGTTTTCAACCCAAAAACGGGACTGAAAAATGATTTCTGAACTGAAAAACCGTTTAAAAAGCGTTCTTTCCATCAGATAACGAAGTTAAAAGTTTTTGCACACAAAAAGGTTTTTAAAAAGTGATTTATCAAAGCAAAAACCTGGTTAAAACAGGTAAGTGTATTTCAGTTTTGGTATCTAAACCTTTTTAGCGCTCTAAAACCCCTTTTTTTGCACTGAACATGCACCTTTTACGCCTTTTTTGCGCTCTAAAACCCCTTTTTTCGACCTGAAAATGCACATTTTTCGCCTTTTTACCGCTCTAAAACCGCATTTTTTGCCCTAAATATGCACTTTTTACGCTTTTTTCCGCTCTAGAACAACTTTTTTTGCACTGAAAATGCACATTTTACTACTATCTAGGGCCTTTTTTTCGCCGTTTTTCCGCATTGTAAACGCATTTATTGCCACGACAATTAACTTTTCGAGACTTACTTGCGCATAAAAACCACTTTTTTTATACTGAAAATGCAGTTTTTACGCTTTTTTGAGTATTTTAGAATTTAAACCCGCCGTTCAAGTGTAACTCACTTTTGTGCACTTGTGGGCCGAATATGGGCAAAATCGGGAGACATTTTTTTAATCGAAAAAATGCTTAAAAACCGCCTTTCTGGGCCTAAAAACCAAATTTTGCCTCTAAAAACCCAATTTTTGGGCCTAAAAACCGCATTTTTGGTCCAATTTTTTGTCTAAAACCCATATATGCGCCTAAAACTGCATTTCTGGGCCTAAAACCCCAATTTTGGGCCTAAAACCAATTTTGGCCTAAAACCCCAATTTGGGCCTAAAACCCCAATTTTGGGCCTAAAACCCCATATTTGAGCCTAAAAACCCCATATTTGAGCCTAAAACCCCATTTTTGGGCCAATTTTGCCTCTAAAACCCCATATATGCCTAAAAACTGCATTTCTCTAAAAACCCAATATTGGGCCTAAAACCTCAATTTTGGGCCTAAAAACCCCAATTTTGGGCCTAAAACCCCATTTCTGGTCCAATTTTGCCTCTAAAAACCGCATTTTGGGTCAAAAACCGCATTTTGGGCCAAATTTGCCTCTAAAACCCCATATTTGTGCTTAAAACCCCATTTTTGGGCCAAATTTGCCTCTAAAACCCCATATTTGTGCTTAAAACCCCATTTTTGGGCCAATTTTGCGTTTAAAAACCCCATATCTGGGCCCGAAACCGCATTTTTGGGCCAATTTTCGAAAAACCTAAATTTTCGATTTCAGACCCCTCCTTTTAGGGGCAAGTGTAGCTCACATTAATACACTTGTGGGTGCAATATGGGGCCGATATCTGAAAATTTTCGAAAAACCTAAATTTTCGATTTCCGACCCCTCCTTTTAGGGGCAAGTGTAGCTCACATTAATACACTTGTGGGTGCAATATGGGGCCGATATCTGAAAATTTTCGAAAAACCTAAATTTTCGATTTCAGACCCCTCCTTTTAGGGGCAAGTGTAGCTCACATTAATACACTTGTGGGTGCAATATGGGGCCGATATCTGAAAATTTTCGAAAAACCTAAATTTTCGATTTCCGACCCCTCCTTTTAGGGGCAAGTGTAGCTCACATTAATACACTTGTGGGTGCAATATGGGGCCGATATCTGAAAATTTTCGAAAAACCTAAATTTTCGATTTCCGACCCCTCCTTTTAGGGGCAAGTGTAGCTCACATTAATACACTTGTGGGTGCAATATGGGGCCGATATCTGAAAATTTTCGAAAAACCTAAATTTTCGATTTCCGACCCCTCCTTTTAGGGGCAAGTGTAGCTCACATTAATACACTTGTGGGTGCAATATGGGGCCGATATCTGAAAATTTTCGAAAAACCTAAATTTTCGATTTCCGACCCCTCCTTTTAGGGGCAAGTGTAGCTCACATTAATACACTTGTGGGTGCAATATGGGGCCGATATCTGAAAATTTTCGAAAAACCTAAATTTTCGATTTCCGACCCCTCCTTTTAGGGGCAAGTGTAGCTCACATTAATACACTTGTGGGTGCAATATGGGGCCGATATCTGAAAATTTTCGAAAAACCTAAATTTTCGATTTCCAGGCCCTCCTTTTAGGGGCAAGTGTAGCTCACATTAATACACTTGTGGGTGCAATATGGGGCCGATATCTGAAAATTTTCGAAAAACCTAAATTTTCGATTTCCGACCCCTCCTTTTAGGGGCAAGTGTAGCTCACATTAATACACTTGTGGGTGCAATATGGGGCCGATATCTGAAAATTTTCGAAAAACCTAAATTTTCGATTTCCGACCCCTCCTTTTAGGGGCAAGTGTAGCTCACATTAATACACTTGTGGGTGCAATATGGGGCCGATATCTGAAAATTTTCGAAAAACCTAAATTTTCGATTTCCGACCCCTCCTTTTAGGGGCAAGTGTAGCTCACATTAATACACTTGTGGGTGCAATATGGGGCCGATATCTGAAAATTTTCGAAAAACCTAAATTTTCGATTTCCGACCCCTCCTTTTAGGGGCAAGTGTAGCTCACATTAATACACTTGTGGGTGCAATATGGGGCCGATATCTGAAAATTTTCGAAAAACCTAAATTTTCGATTTCCGACCCCTCCTTTTAGGGGCAAGTGTAGCTCACATTAATACACTTGTGGGTGCAATATGGGGCCGATATCTGAAAATTTTCGAAAAACCTAAATTTTCGATTTCCGACCCCTCCTTTTAGGGGCAAGTGTAGCTCACATTAATACACTTGTGGGTGCAATATGGGGCCGATATCTGAAAATTTTCGAAAAACCTAAATTTTCGATTTCCGACCCCTCCTTTTAGGGGCAAGTGTAGCTCACATTAATACACTTGTGGGTGCAATATGGGGCCGATATCTGAAAATTTTCGAAAAACCTAAATTTTCGATTTCCGACCCCTCCTTTTAGGGGCAAGTGTAGCTCACATTAATACACTTGTGGGTGCAATATGGGGCCGATATCTGAAAATTTTCGAAAAACCTAAATTTTCGATTTCCGACCCCTCCTTTTAGGGGCAAGTGTAGCTCACATTAATACACTTGTGGGTGCAATATGGGGCCGATATCTGAAAATTTTCGAAAAACCTAAATTTTCGATTTCCGACCCCTCCTTTTAGGGGCAAGTGTAGCTCACATTAATACACTTGTGGGTGCAATATGGGGCCGATATCTGAAAATTTTCGAAAAACCTAAATTTTCGATTTCCGACCCCTCCTTTTAGGGGCAAGTGTAGCTCACATTAATACACTTGTGGGTGCAATATGGGGCCGATATCTGAAAATTTTCGAAAAACCTAAATTTTCGATTTCCGACCCCTCCTTTTAGGGGCAAGTGTAGCTCACATTAATACACTTGTGGGTGCAATATGGGGCCGATATCTGAAAATTTTCGAAAAACCTAAATTTTCGATTTCCGACCCCTCCTTTTAGGGGCAAGTGTAGCTCACATTAATACACTTGTGGGTGCAATATGGGGCCGATATCTGAAAATTTTCGAAAAACCTAAATTTTCGATTTCCGACCCCTCCTTTTAGGGGCAAGTGTAGCTCACATTAATACACTTGTGGGTGCAATATGGGGCCGATATCTGAAAATTTTCGAAAAACCTAAATTTTCGATTTCCGACCCCTCCTTTTAGGGGCAAGTGTAGCTCACATTAATACACTTGTGGGTGCAATATGGGGCCGATATCTGAAAATTTTCGAAAAACCTAAATTTTCGATTTCCGACCCCTCCTTTTAGGGGCAAGTGTAGCTCACATTAATACACTTGTGGGTGCAATATGGGGCCGATATCTGAAAATTTTCGAAAAACCTAAATTTTCGATTTCCGACCCCTCCTTTTAGGGGCAAGTGTAGCTCACATTAATACACTTGTGGGTGCAATATGGGGCCGATATCTGAAAATTTTCGAAAAACCTAAATTTTCGATTTCCGACCCCTCCTTTTAGGGGCAAGTTAGCGTCACATTAATACATTTTGGGGATATCCAAAAACCACATTTTTGGCTAATTTAGTGTCTAAAAATGCCTTTTTTTGGCCTAAATATCGCTTTTTTGGTCCAATTTTGCATCTAAAAATTCAATTTTTGGTCCTAAAAATCGCATTTTTGGGCTAATTTTGCGTCTGAAAATGCCATTTTTGGTCCTAAAAATCGCATTTTTGGGCTAATTTTGCGTCTGAAAATTCATTTTTTGGTCCTAAAAATCGCATTTTTGGGCTAATTTTGCGTCAAAATGCCATTTTAGGGGAAAAAACCACCATTTTTGCGTTTAAAAATGCCATTTTTGGGCCGCTTTTGCGTCTAAAAATGCCATTTTTGGGCCTAAAAATCGCATTTTTGGGCCTAAAAATCGCATTTTAGGGCTAATTTTGCGTCTAAAAATGCCATTTTTGGGGCTATAATTGACATTTTTGGTCCAATTTTGCATCTAAAAATGCGGTTTTTGGGCTTAAAAACCGCATTTTTGGGCCAATTTTGCCTCTAAAAACCCCATATTTGTGCCTAAAAACCCCATTTTTGGGCCGATTTTGCCCCTAAAAACCCCATATTTGGGCCTAAAAACCGCATTTTTGGGCTAATTTTGCCTCTAAAAACACCATATTTGTGCCTAAAAAACCCATTTTTGCCTCTAAAAACCACATTTTTGGGCCTAAAAACCGCATTTTTGGGTCTAAAAACCGCATTTTTGGGCCAATTTTGCCTCTAAAAACCCCATACTTGGGCCTAAAAACCGCATTTTTGGGCCAATTTTGCCTCTAAAAACCTCATTTTTGGGTCTAAAAACCGCTTTTTTGGGCCAATTAGCCTCTAATAACCGCATATTATGGCCTAAAAACCCCATCTTTGGGCCAATTTCGCCTTTAAAAACCGCATTTCTGGGCCTAAAAACCGGATTTTTGGGCCTAAAAACCGCATTTTGGGCTAATTTTGCCTCTAAAAACCCCATATTTGAGCCTAAAAACAGCTTTTTTGGGCCAATTTTGCATCTAAAAACCCAATATTTGGGCCTAAAAACCGCATTTTTGGGCCTAAAAACCCTATTTTTGGGCCAATTTTCCGTATAAAAACACCATATTTGAGCCTAAAAACCTGAATTTTGGGCCAATTTTTCCTCTAAAAACCCCATATTTGAGCCTAAAAACAGCTTTTTTGGGCCAATTTTGCCTCTAAAAACCCCATATTTGGGCCTAAAACCGCTTTTTTGGGCCAATTTTGCATCTAAAAACCCAATATTTGGGCCTAAAAACCGCATTTTTGGGCCAATTTTGCCTCTAAAAACCCCATATTTGAGCCTAAAAACAGCTTTTTTGGGCCAATTTTGCCTCTAAAAACCCCATATTTGGGCCTAAAACCGCTTTTTTGGGCCAATTTTGCATCTAAAAACCCAATTTTTGGGCCTAAAAACCGCATTTTTGGGCCAATTTTGCCTATAAAAACCGCATTTTTGGGCCAATTTTGCCTCTAAAAACCCCATATTTGAGCCTCAATAGCATTTTAGCGTCAATGGGTCAATTTGGCGTCAAAACCCGCAATTTTGGGCCTAAAATCCGCATTTTTGGGCCAATTTTGCGTCCACAATCCGCATATTTCGGCCTAAAAACCGCTTATTTTTGGGCCTATTTGACCTGAAAATAGACTTTTTACGTCTTTTTTTCGTTTTATAACAGCTATTTTTGTCCTGTTAATGCAATGTTCACGCCTTTCTTGTGTCCACAAACGGTTTTTTCTGCTCTGAAAATGCACTTTTTTGAGTTCTAATGACGCTTTTTTTGACCCGAATATACACTTTTTACGCCTTTTTGGGCGCAAAAACCAGTTTTATTACCTGAAAATAGACTTTTTACGCCTTTCTTGCGTTCTATAACAGCAATTTTTGCCCAGAAAATACACTTTTACGCCCTTTTACCGTTCTATTACCGCTTTTTTTCAACTGAGAATGATCATTTTACGGTTTTTTTCGGTCAAAAACCGCTATTTTTGACCTGAAAGTGCACTTTTTACCGCTTTTTTTCGCTCTAAAACAGCCGCTTTTTGCTCTGTTTAAAAAGTGTTTTTTTTTCACGAGAGAACGGTTAAAGATATGGTATGGTAAGTAATGGTTATAGATGAACTGAAAAGGCTGAAAACTTATTTTTCTACCCAAGTTAGGGGGGGTTTTCAACACAAAGACGGGTGGAAAATTGATATTTTCACGCAAAAACCCGGTTAAATATAACTGAAAAGGTGGAAAAGATTTTTCCTTACGCATAAAAAAAGGGGTTTTCAAGACACAAACGGGGCTGAAAAGTGATTTTTCAACGCGAAAACAAGTTAAAAATTGATTTTTTCACACTAAAATCTGGGTAGAAATTGTTTTTTCCACGAGAAAAAGCGGTTTAAAGTTAAGGATAAAAAAGGAAGGACACTTTCATTTTTCAAAACAAAAAAGGGGTTTAATGGGCAAAAATGGGGGGCGGGAAAGTGAGAGTTGACGAAGCGAGTATTTTTTTTTCCCCCCACAATAATTGGAGTCAAAAGTTGTTTTTCCGGTTAAAAAAATGGGCTAAAAGTTGCCCCAGTCTAAATCCTCAATTTGTCCCATATAAAACTCTTCACAACAGTCAAATACATTTGCATACATGAAGTGACTACAAAAATGGAAAATATAATTTTCTTTGCCCATGTTCAATGCGCTCTCTTCTATCTGTCCTCTCTATTTGTACCTATTATTCCACTCCGGCGGAGAGTTGTCAATTATATTGGTCAATATATAGTAGATTAATAATTAAAGTTTCTTTTTATAGCAAAATAAAATGAATTGCAAAAGTCAAAGTATAGGGATTTAAAATATAAACAAAGGTCAAACACTGTATTGATTCCTCCTTCGAAAACATTTCTTATATTATTTTCTCGAGCAAATTCTATTCAATTTCTCTTATTTTTTTTTTTTGATACTAAAAATTGATAAAAAAAAAGCATTTCGTAGGTTGAATTTTTTATTATAATTATGTTCAATGTGCTCTCTTCTATCTGTCCTCTCTATTTGTATATTAGGTGTACCTATTGAGGAGTTCCTCAAGGGAGGGGAATTTGGAAAATTTGCTTGAAAACTGGCCGGCGGAGAGTTGTCGATTATATCGGTCAATATATATATATATATATATATATATATATATATATATATATATATATATATATATATAGTAGATTAATAATTAAAGTTTCTTTTTATAGCATAATAAAATGAATTGCAAAGTCAAAATGTCGATTACTAATATAATAAAGGTCGGGGTAAACACTGCATTGATTTCCTCCTTCGAAAACATTTCTTATATTATTTTTTCGAGCAAATTCTATTGAATTTCTCTTATTTTTTTTTTTGTTACTGAATCGAATTATTTACAACATTCGTGTCGGACACACTGCATTTAAAAAACGCTGAAATAATCGGTAATCGATAAAATAAAATTTGACACAAAAAAAAATTTATATATTCGCCGTCTCGTTGCGAATATTACGTTAATAATTGGTAAAAATAAGGGCGTATGTAAATATCCGGTCGGCAACTAAGTCATTGCGGGTTTCGTCGTCGGACTGGAGACTGGGCGTTATTTTTGTATTTTTACGCCCGTTTATTACACCTTCGAACCTCTTATTGAGTAGTATTACTGAAATGTTTATTACATGTTGCGCCGACTGTTCGCATCGTGCCAAAAAATGCGCGACACCATAAGAGTGTGCAGACAGCGCGACACAACCCGAAGATGAGAAGAATTCGCAATTGTTTAGTCGCCGGCCCAATATTATTTACTCTATAGTATAGTACAGTGTACTACAGCAGTGCGCAGACTTCAAACGCAATGTTTTTAAACGATCGGAAAGCACTACAACATCAGTAGGCGGTGGAATCGTTCGAAAATCTGTTCACGAAGCTTCGATTATAGCGCAATTAAATTTCCATTTGACTCTGTCGGCGATTAGCCTAATGAATGGGGAAAAAGAAAAAAAAAACCATTAAGAATCGGGCGAGAACAGAGCAAATATATAATTAACTCGGTCCAAACAAATGTTATCTTGCGTTACGTTTATTCAGATTAGGCGGGGAGATACGAATTCTTTTTTTTAAAGCAAATATTTACTATCTAAATACTCGAGCAAATTCTATTAAATATCTCTTATTTTTACTCAAATCGGAAAAGTAATTATTTACAAAATTCGTAAATTCGGACGGATGGGTCGGGCGGGACATTTAAAAAACACCGAAAATAACATTTGACAAAGGAAAAAAATTATAAAAATATCATTCGACAGGACGAATAAAAGGCTGAAACCGGATAATAACGGATCCGACTCGAAAACTCGACGCAGAAAACATAAATATTTATTTATATATAAATAAATCGGATTATTTGGCCACGAAAAAAAAATGTACCGATACGCGCAATAATACAACAAGCTAGCCCTGAAATAGACGCGTTAATTAAACTCGACCGCTGATAGATAACCCTCTGAAAATAGCCCATATAACACTGTTATAACCTTCCGTTCGAAAGTATTGTCCACAATACTTTACATATATAAATAAATAAATAAACGTATATGACCCGGATAAATTAAAAATATATATTTGCCTTCTCCGTGAATTTTTTTGGACGCGCGACAAATTAAACTCTAATTGGCGGAGAGTGAAAAAAAAAACCTCCCATACTCGGAACGGTTTCGGAAGTGAGCCGCCGTTAAATTCGTTATTTCGCGACGTTACTCGACACTTTGCCGGCCGATACTTTTCGCGACTTTAAGCGGCCTCGGAACAGAATTGTTATTGACGGCGCCCGTTGAAAACACCGGGACGGCGCCCTCGGAATTCGCGAATTGTCCGTCTCCGTTCATTTCACGATTATATCGCTCCGGCCGAAGAGCGATATCGTCCTCTTCCGATTAACGGATCCGGCGTATATATATATATATTTCGACGTCGTAGAGCATTTTGAGGGATATTGTAAAATTTGCACCGAATCCAACGTAAGGATTCCGATATTAGAAGGCGGCGAAAAGGACCGGTTTCGGACTGACGAAACGTGCGTACCGTGAAAGAAAAGACTCTGTGTCGCTTTACGACGTAACAATACGTCTACGTATACAAACGTCGAAGCATCATCATCGGTGAAAATAAGTCGCGCCAGCGGCTTGACAGTGGCCGGCAAAGTGATAATTAACCGATTAACCGTTTTGGTGCCACGTGGCGCAAATCGCGCGGTTCGTGTAACCGCGACGGACCGTATCGCTCTTTTCGGTCACGCCATCGTCAATTCCAAATTATCGGACGAGAGTTTCCTCTCGTAATTACAAATTTTACCTTTCAAATAATCGTAAAACTGGCACTAAAATGGCTTCTAAAGCTGCCGACTGTATAATAGATATAGCAGCCGACGGCACAAGCATACGGTCGATTTGCGGCGGCGATGCGGTTACGCCGCGTCCGCGGCGAACTTACTTACGGTACGTTTTTGGCGTAGAGCACTAGGTGGACTCGCTGGGCGTACGGACAGAATCGCATGCTGTACATCCTCAGTTTGCCGTCGTCGATCGGCACGTCCGAAGAGCCTGCGACACGGAGAGAAAAAAGTATTAGAAGAAAATATTTTTCTCTTCGAAAAGGCCCGACTTGAAACGTTTTTCGCAATCGACGGGCTCCGCTACGGAGACAAATCGTATAAAAAACTATTTATAGCGGTTCGAGCGACATTCCTCACTCGGAGCCGTTATTCGGCAGCGGAGTGGAGTATCGGATACGAGTTTATCCGTCGTTTTTAATATTTCGAATTCGTATTTATATGGCCGAAAAATTTGTGGAAAATTATAGCGATATCGACGGTAGTAGCCAGAATTCGAAGTTTATAGCGAACATAATGTAAATAATATTAGCCGTGCGATAACGCAGAGGATATCGAACCGAGCTACGATTCCGATTCTAACGATAGTGATATATTTCCCATTATAAGACGATACGTACAGCGAGAATTGAAAGTGATATCGACGGATCCGAAAGTGATAACGGGAGAAAATGTAGAAGACAGAGCGGAATGAAAATGTTTCGGAAGTGGATAATATTCCGTCTCCTACGGATCCGATTCTAACGATAGTGATATATTTCCCGTTATACGACGATACGTACAGCGAGAATTGAAAGTGATATCGACGGATCCGAAAGTGATGAAAATGTAGAAGACAGAGCGGAATGAAAATGTTTGAATTGGATAATATTCCGTCTCCTACGGATCCGATTCTAACGATAGTGATATACGAATTGAAAGTGATATCGAGGGATCCGAAAGTGATAAGGAGAAAATGTAGAAGACAGAGCGGAATGAAAATGTTTGGAATTGGATAATATTCCGTCTCCTACGGATCCGATTCTAACGATAGTGATATATTTCCCGGCGAGAATTGAAAGTGATATCGAGGATCTGGTAGGAAAATGTGAAGACAGAGTGGAATGAAAATGTTTGGAAGTGGATAATATTCCGTCTCCTACGGATCCGATTCTAACGATAGTGATATATTTCCCGGCGATACATCATCGAGAATTGAAAGTGATATCGAGGGATCTGTGAAAGTGATAACGGGAGAAAATGTAGAAGACAGAGCGGAATGAAAATGTTTCGAATTGGATAATATTCCGTCTCCTACGGATCCGATTCTAACGATAGCGATATATTTCCCGTTATACGACGATACGTACAGCGAGAATTGAAAGTGATATCGAGGGATCCAGAAAGTGATAACGGGAGAAAATGTAGAAGACAGAGCGGAATGAAAATGTTTCGGAAGTGGATAATATTCCGTCTCCTACGGATCCGATTCTAACGATAGTGATATATTTCCCGTTATACGACGATACGTACAGCGAGAATTGAAAGTGATATCGAGGGATCTGTGAAAGTGATAACGGGAGAAAATGTAGAAGACAGAGCGGAATGAAAATGTTTCGGAATTGGATAATATTCCGTCTCCTACGGATCCGATTCTAACGATAGTGATATATTTCCCGTTATACGACGATACGTACCGTATCGAGAATTGAAAGTGATATCGAGGGATCCGTGAAAGTGATAACGGGGAGAAAATGTCGAAGACGGAGAGCGGATTCGACTGAAAACAGACTGTTTCCGAAGTCGATAATATTCCGTCTCGTACGGATTTCGATAATTTCGCCTCGAAACGAACCGTTAGATTTTCTCCTATATTATACTCTACGGATACATTGATCGATTCCGATATAATTGATGGGACGAATGTCCGATACAAGTTAAAAATACTACCGACTGCAAAGGGTTAAATTCTCAGATAAGCGTTCTCAGAAGAGGATAAAAAAAAAAGAAAATTAAAGTTAAAAATTACCCAACGATAGATGTTTTTCGCTCATGTCTAATGTTGTCTCGGACAAGTCCGAAATTGGGTCTGAAAAGAAAGTCGGGGAAAAAAAAGTTGCAATTCGGTGGTGGGGGGAGGGGGATGAAAAGTTGGGCGAACTTCTCGCCGATTGGTTGGCGGTCGAAAATACGAAGGGAAAAACTGATAATTTGCCGTAAATTAAGGGAAAAGAGCGAGGAGAGATTTGAGGTTAGGCGGCCAAAAACCGACTGCTATTCTCTCTCTCTCTCTCTCTCTCACTGCGTTTCCCCCCTACTTTCAATTACACGTCACGTATCGGCGCGTATTGAATTCAAATAGCGTTCTCCCTCAACGGACCGTTAGATCACAGAAAATAAAATTATTTTTTCAAAATTAAGTTTTGAGGCCTACCCCTCCCTCCACCCACCCAACCCGGAGCTTCGGGGAACGATCGCTCCCTGTTATATTTCGCCCGACATTTATTTATCGTTTTGAGAAATATTTAAACTCTAAAAAAAAAAAAAAACGTTAATGCGAACGAATAAAACAGTTAACGTCCGTAAAAATAACGTTTTTTCCCCCCCCCCCCCCCACAGAACGTATGTTTTCCGTCCAACTTAGTAGTAAACAGGTTCGGCAACCCAAACGCGGACGGCGGGCAAAATTTCAAAATTAAATTTTCTAACTTTAATTTATTGTATAATATACGAGTATAAATATTATTGAAAATAAATATAGAGATAATGTATTTTTTTTTTTTAACCGACACCCTATAATAACAATAGTGTAGGAGAAGAAAAATTTTACATTATACCGATTAAACGTGCGTACGGGGAAAATAGTTTCGTTTATTCGTTAAAATTCGACGCGCTTTTCGTTCTCGAATATTTTTCGATCATGCGACAATTTTTGTAAAATATTCATCCGTCGACCTCGTTCGATATTTTGATTTTACGTGAAATACATTTTCGAAAATGTTCGCGTAAATAGGCGCTGGAAAAAAAAAGGTTTTGCATAATTTCTTAAATTGGGAAATTGGTTTTCCGGTAGATTCGAATAAAACGCGATTTTTTTTTCTGTATACATCGTTAGATTGCAAATCGATTAACTCCAGTTTACCCTTTTACGATATCGAATTTTTCGAGGATTTTCAAATTATCAATACGCCCGTTTGTGTTTCGCGTAAAAATAAGAAAAAATTAAACCCAATTTCTAACAAAAATACACGGTACTATTTTATTATAGTATTAATTTTTTTTCTCAACCAGGAAAATTAATTTTAAAGACAATTTTCCAATCTGTATATACACAGTGTTGCCGACCGTCCTTTAATAGGCTTTTTGCTGTCCGCGTACTTTAAAAAAAAAAATTTAGCGAAAAATTCTGAATTTCAAAAAATGACACGAAGAATTATTCTTTTCTTCGAGTCGAGAAATAAAAACTAGAAATATCAAAATCGGACGTAGAAAAGTAGATTTTAAAATGTCGCCAATCGATAAATTCAGCTGTTATAAAAGAAACAGCTGATCGAATTTGTAGTCGATCAATTATTCTAATGACGAGCGTACCGTTTAACCGGCCGTTAAACATTCGTTTACCGACAATTTTATACAGTAATTACGGAGATGTCAGCCGGGAATGAACAGGAGAAAAAGGTACAATGTAATGTACATAATATATTCAATAATTGAAATCGTCGTTTCCGTATATTAATCGTCCGTTGAAACTGTCCGTAAACAGGCGCTGTCCAAATATCCGAAAGCCGTTTTCCTGATAATGGCCACGGAGTTCTGCGAAAGGTTCTCATTCTGCGGCCTGCGGAGTGAGCGCCGTCGTCGTTTTCTCTCCACTTTGAAACCTATCCATTATGAGAGATTATTTTGTCAAAAATTTTGTATTTCTTTCCGCAGCGATACTTTCCCTCTATCTGAGAAACGTCCTGCTCTATTCGGAAACTTCGGCGACGACAATTTATCACGTTTTTATAATGGCCTGCTATTGCGTACCGATCGTCGGCGCTGCTATAGCCGACAGTTTCCTCGGCAGATTCAGGTAACGGGAAAATATTTTCGATAGTTTTCAAGAAAAACAATTAAACCCAATTTCCAAAAAAAAATTAGGATAATATTTTATTATAGTATAATTTTTTTTTCACCAGGAAAATTTATGTTGATACAGTTTTTCAACCTGTATACACAGTGTTGCCAACCGTCCTTCAATCGGTTTTCCTAACCAATTCGTATTTTACACATTTTTACATATTTTCTATTCACATTAACACCAAGTTTTTAAAAAAAAACAAATCGCCTCATAAATAAACGAATATTTTTCAAATTATTTTCCCTAAATTTTTTCAATATCTGAAAAATACGGTAGAAGAATGTCTAGTGTCGCGCCAACAAAATGGATGTTCGGTTCAAATTAAAAATATTATTTATAAATATTTCAATTTTTTAAAAATTAAAATTGTTCCGAACATTCCTCGAGTCTGGAAAAATTTTACTTCAGCTTTAGTTTTAAAATTTCAACATTTTCTTAAAATTTTTCTAATAATGCATCTTCTGTGTCTAATGAGTCCTATATATTACTGCAATTATTAAATAAAAATTACTAAAGTAATTGTCCTTCCATATCAGTGAATATAGAATCATTATAATTATATTCTATATTCAGTCTTTATAAATTACCCCTTTATAAATTTAGGTCAAGAAAATAGTTATTAATATAAAGAGAAAATGTCCCTTTACATTGAACGGGGGGAGAAATAATATTATTTAAATATATTCGACTTGAATTAATTTCACTAAATTACATGAAAAATTGCGCTTCAATATTGTATCGATATACAGAATTAATTCAGTAATAAAGTAATACAGTAATACGGAAATAAAATAATTTATTCGGTCCCATTGAATGGTTTATATTGTGTAATATAAATAATAAAATGTTTGGTATCAACAATTGAAGATAACCATTTTTTTTTATATTTTTCAAGGACTATCAAGTATTTTTCAATCATCTACACATTGGGAAATGTTCTACTTTCACTGGGAGCAGTCCCATCGCTCCGTCTTCCCGTTGTGTAAGCGCAATCAATTTATTTATTTTATCAATCTTTTCATACGAAATCCGGAGAAACTTTTTCGTCTACCTTTTTTCTAAATTGTTTAGACAAAACTCGGAATTTTAATTCAAGCTGACAGGAATTGTTCTTCGCAAACCGACCGGATTTCGGAATCCAAATCGATAATTAATACGGATTAGTATTTTAATATAAGGACCTCATTTAAATATATTAGGTGTACCCAAAAGTATTAATATTGGTGAATATATATATTAGATTAATAATTAAAGTTTATTTTTTAGCAAAATAAAATTAATTCCAAAGTAAAAATTGTTGATTACTTTTGGGTACGCTAATATTATCAATTTATTTAGTATTGTAATAATACAAAGTTTCAGGAATATAATGTAAGGTATAAGGTATTTAAATTAAATATATTTTTATATTTGATATTTATATCAATAATTAACTAAATTAGAGAGAGATTTATTTTAATAATTTTAGGTTATAAATATGTCTCACTGAAATTATCTAACCTATAAATTAAATTATATTCCCCGAATGTTGTATTATTAACTGAAATAGAAATGTAATTATGTTCTGTCATTAGAACACTAATCGATATTAATTCAGTGAATAATAATAAGTCATCTCTCCGATTATGTAGGAATATTTTTGCGAAGGAATATAACTGTGATCACTATGATCACTATGATCACTATGATCACTATGATCACTATGATCACTATGATCACTATGATCACTATGATCACTATGATCACTGTGATCACTGTGATCACTATGATCACTATGATCACTATGACCACTATGATCACTATGATCACTGTGATCACTATGATCACTATGATCACTATGATCACTATGATCACTATGATCACTATGATCACTGTGATCACTATGATCACTATGATCACTATGATCACTATGATCACTGATCACTATGATCACTATGATCACTATGATCACTATGATCACTATGATCACTGTGATCACTATGATCACTATGATCACTATGATCACTATGATCACTATGATCACTATGATCACTATGATCACTATGATCACTATGATCACTATGATCACTGTGATCACTGTGATCGCTATGATCACTATGATCACTGTGATCACTATGATCACTGTGATCACTATGATCACTGTGACCACTATGATCACTGTGATCACTATGATCACTATGATCACTATGATCACTATGATCACTATGATCACTATGATCACTATGATCACTATGATCACTCGATAGTGTCACTTTCTTTTGCCCATAGTCCTAGTGATATTGTTGTATATATTATATATTGTGTTGTTGTTGTTGTTGTTGTTGTGCAGTGAGGTGACGATGTGCGGCCTTGTGATGATCGCTTTCGGCACGGGCGGTATAAAGGCGTGCGTCGCCACATTCGGCGGTGACCAGTTCAAGATGCCCCAACAGCAGCTGTTGGTCAACAACTTCTTCTCCCTCTTCTATTTCGTGATCAATTTCGGCGGTCTGGCCGGCATGCTGGTCACCCCGCTGCTCAGGACTAGATCGCCCTGCTTCGGCTCCCAGTCCTGTTACGCCCTCGGGTTCGGATTCCCGGCCGCCCTCATGTTCTTCGCCCTCGGTTCGTTTCATCTTCCACTTTTCTTATCTCTCTCTCTCTCTCTCTCTCTCTCTCTCCTCACCTCTCTCTCTCTCTCTCACCCTCTCCAAGGTCCTATATTCTTATTTCTGGGGTCATAACTCCGCGATGGCTCCTCCGGACGGGGAACTTTTGCCCGGCGATCCGTTCGATATCGGTTGAAATGACGAGGTCAAGGTCGGCGCCAAGGTCACCTTTCGGCCCTATAGAGGCGTGAACGGCCGCTCCGATTCTCACCAAATTTACAGGACCGTGGGGGGTACAGGTCACGTGGGTCAGGTCGAAGGTCAAGCAATTATTAATTACGCGAGGCCGTGTACTTGAGAGGTACAATGTCCCGCGGATAATTTACTCATTTATGTATTTGTGTGTCTGTGTGTGTGTGTTGTAATTGTTTGTTGTCGACAGTGTTGTTCGTTTGCGGCAAGCCCTGTTACAAGATAAGGACGCCCAAGGAGAACGTCCCATTTCAGTTCGTCAAGTGCGCGACGGTACGTCATTTCTATATATATATATATATATATATATATATATATATATATATATATATATATATAGTGATCATAGTGATCATAGTGATAGTGATCATAGTGATCATAGTGATCATAGTGATCATTGTGGTCATAGTGATCATAGTGATCATAGTGATCATAGTGATCAGTGGTCATAGTGATCATAGTGATCATAGTGATCATAGTGGTCATAGTGATCATAGTGATCATAGTGTGATCATAGTGTGTCATAGTGTGATCATAGTGATCATAGTGATCATACATAGTGGTCATAGTGATCATAGTGACAGTGATCATAGTGATCATCACAGTGATCATAGTGATCATAGTGATCATAGTGTCATAGTGATCATAGTGATCATAGTGATCATAGTGGTCATAGTGATCATAGTGATCATAGTGATCATATCATAGTGGTCATAGTGATCACAGTGATCATAGTGATCACAGTGGTCATAGTGATCATAGTGATCAGTGATCATAGTGATCATAGTGGTCATAGTGGTCATAGTGATCATAGTGGTCATAGTGATCATAGTGATCATAGTGGTCATAGTGATCACAGTGATCATAGTGATCACAGTGGTCATAGTGATCACAGTGGTCATAGTGATCATAGTGGTCATAGTGATCATAGTGATCATAGTGATCATAGTGATCACAGTGGTCATAGTGATCATAGTGATCATAGTGATCATAGTGATCATAGTGATCATAGTGATCACAGTGATCATAGTGATCATAGTGATCATAGTGATCATAGTGATCACAGTGATCATAGTGATCATAGTGATCATAGTGATCATAGTGATCACTGATCATAGTGATCATAGTGATCACAGTGATCATAGTGATCATAGTGATCATAGTGACAGTGATCATAGTGATCATAGTGATCATAGTGATCATAGTGATCACAGTGATCATAGTGATCACAGTGATCATAGTGATAGTGATCATAGTGATCATAGTGATCATAGTGATCATAGTGATCATAGTGATCACAGTGATCATAGTGATCATAGTGAGTGATCACAGTGATCATAGTGACCCCAGTGGTGATCATAGTGATCACAGTGATCATAGTGTCATCATAGTGATCACAGTGATCCATAGTGATCACAGTGATCATAGTGATCATAGTGATCACAGTGATCATAGTGGTGACCCTGAGACGCGGACTGTCTACAGTGAGTGGGTGGGTGGGTTTCGCTTTTCAGTACGCTCTCGTCGAAAGACTGAAATGCGATAAGGGCTCGACGAGGGACCACTGGCTGGACTACGCTGAGGGCAAATACAGCCAGAAACTGATACAGGACATGAAGAACGTGCTGGCGATACTGTCCCTGTTCGTGCCCATGTCGCTCTTCTGGAGTCTGTTCGACCAACAGGTGGGATATATAAGTGTTTAATTGACACTAGGGCATTTTGAGCTGTACGGGTGTTTATTAGGTACCTAGTGACTGTTACGATTGCCAGCTTCAACATTGTGCACAATTTAAATATATCTTTCTCCTCTTCCTTGTGTGCTAAAATGTAGTAACATACCAGGGACCGGATTCCGTTTTATGTTTACTCATGACTATGATCACTATGATCACTCACTGTGATCACTATGATCACTATGATCACTGTGATCACTATGACCACTGTGGTCACTGTGATCACTATGATCACTGTATGATCTATGACTGATCACATTATGATCACTATGATCACTATGTATGATCACTATGATATGATCACTATGTATGATCACTATGATCACTATGATCACTATGTGATCACTATGATCACTATGATCACTATGATCACTATGATCACTATGATCACTATGATCACTATGATCACTATGATCACTATGATCACTATGATCACTATGATCACTATGATCACTATGATCACTATGATCACTGTGACCACTATGATCACTATGATCACTATGATCACTATGATCACTATGATCACTATGATCACTATGATCACTATGATCACTATGGTCACTATGGCCACTATCACCACTATAGTCACTGTGATCACTATGACCACTCGGCAGGGTTCGAGTTGGACGTTTCAGGCCTCGAGGACGGACAGCCGGCTGTTGGGCGTCAGGGTCTACCCGGACCAGATGCAGGTGATCAACCCCTGCCTCGTCCTCCTGCTGATCCCTCTGTTCGAGAAGAGCGTCTACCCCTGGCTGGAGGCCCGGGGGGTGTTGAGGGGCCCGCTGCTGAAGATGGGCGCCGGAGGATTCATCGCCGCCTGCGCCTTCCTCACCGCCGGCCTCCTAGAACTGACACTCGAGGTCTGTTTATCTCCGTTATTATAATATCTCTCCGCCGCCCCCAGACTGGGGCCCTGTTTCTGAACCCTCCCCTTCTTCTTCTTTTGTTCCGCTCCCCTAAGGGCGCCTATCCCGTGCTGCCCGGTGCCGGCGAGGCGCACATCAACTTTGTCAACCTGCTGCCCTGCACACTCCAACTGGTGAACCCATTCAACCGGCTCCAGTCGGTACCGGCCGGCGACCACCTGGTGTTCAGAAATGTACCGGCCTCGTACCGTCGGCCACTCGGCGCCGGCCACAACAACACCACCGCATCCCCCGCCTCCACCCCCTTCACCTACACAATGGACGTGATAGCGCCCTACAGGTGTACGCCACAACTCCACCTGCACACGCCATGGGACACTGTCAGGATAACGGCTGTAGAGTATCAGGTATGGAGTGTAGACTACACCCTGCTATATGTATTGTTGTTCATTAAAATGTGAAAACTTGAACGGACACAAAAAATTCTCCCTATCTGGAATAATACGGAAATGAGACCGCATGACATCGCATTGTTCGAAGTATAAATCGGCTTCAGTTATCGTTGGGACGGCGGGATCACTACGATCACTGTGGTCACTACGCTCATTATAATGACTATGATCAATATGATCACTATGGTCAATATGATCACTATGATCAATATGATCACTATGATCAATATGAGCACTATGATCAATATGATCACTGTGATCACTGTGATCACTGCGATCAATATGATCACTACGATCACTATGATCAATATGATCACTATGGTTCACTATGATAACTATGATCACTATGATGATCACTATGATCACTATGATCACTATGATCACTATGGTCACTGTGATCACTATGGTCACTATGATAACTATGATCTCTGATCACTATGATGATCACTATGATTACTGTGATCACTATGACCACTGTGATCACTATGATCACTATGATCACTATGATCTCTGTGATCACTATGATTATTGTGATCACTATGATCACTATGACCACTGTGATGACTGTGATCACTATGATCAGTCTGACCACTATGACCACTGTGATCACTATGGTCACTGTGATCAGTATGATCACTATGATCACTGTGATCACCACTATAGTCACTATGATCACTATGCACTACAGGGGTTGGAATACCGTCGAGGTTTGTCTTATTTCTGTCTCCTCTCGCTGCCGGTTTCGGCCGCTCGCCATCTTCAGTAGTAGTTTGGATGTTTTTTCCCGTTGTGGTGGGGGAGAGGGGCAACCTCACACTGCCCACTGTCACTCGACTGTCACTGTCACTGTCACGGTTAAGGCCGATATTCCTCAACAATTTGTTCAATTATTTTTCTTCTCCGACAGGTCGAAGCGGTGGTCGCCACTTCGTTCGGCGGCCGTTTGACGATTTTCAAATTGACGCCCGAACAGCTACAGAAATCGCTCAGCGGAAGGCCTAAAATAAGGTGAAATTTACGTAGTATCCGGGGTAGAAATATTTTCACTCGAAACTGGCCAAAACGGAAGAATTTCCGCATTTTAAATAATGTCGTCCAATCACTTTTGTCATCGGACTGTCCTCTATACGGGCTCTATACTTGTCGCCATCTTCAGTAGTCTCGAAGATGGCTTATATATATATATATATATTAAGGGTACCCAAATTTATCAGTTTTATTGCCGGTTCAAAATTCAGCGACATTTCGGGCCCGGCCAAAGGGAAAAGGTACCGTAAAATGTGAAATAATAGCGGTCGAAATTAGCGGGAGCGCCAGTATCGGCCGGTGGCCATTTTTCTACGATGACGTCGATTCGTGACGTCATCAATCAGCTGTTCTTCCGCCCCCCCCCACCACCACGTGGGCTGGAGGTTCGGTCCCATATCTCTCGCCATTCTCCGACTAGTTATATATATATATTTCCGACCGACTACTGAAGACGACAACTGTCGATAATGTTTTTCGGTCCGGTCTCTTTCTACCTACCCCTCTTTCGGTCCAAGGCTGGTGGCGATGATTGGTGAAGCCGGCGGCGGACAGAGGATCGAAATTGAAGTTCGGGGTGAAAAAGCGGACGGCGGGGGAGGTATCGCCCTGGCGGCCGTCGCCCGCCCAGCAGGAGGCGGACCGTCGTCCGAGATAACAGAGTACAGAGAGCTGGAACCCGGTCTGTGAGTCTTCCCCCGATAGCACCAGGTGGCCCCCGTTTTTCTTTAATTTAAAAAATTGTTCTCCCCATTCTCCAGGTACCGGTGCACGGTCAAATTGGGGCGGCGGCCGACTGCTGAGGGAGGAGTCCGTCCAGTTGGAATCCGGCGGTGTTTATTCGCTGATGGTCAAAGTGGAATTGGCCGAAGAAGAAGAAGAAGAAGAAGAACCGGCGGTGAGTATCGATAGCATACTATATATATATATATATATATATATATATATATATATATATATATATATATATACGACACCCGCCATCCGACATTCAACATCCAACATCCGACACCCAATATTGGACACCCAACATCCGACATTCAACATCCAACATCCGACACCCAATATTGGACATTCAACATCCGACATTCAACATCCAACATCCAACATCCGACACCCAATATTGGACATCCAACATCCTGACACCCGACACCCAATATTGGACATTCAACATCCGACACCCGACACCCAATATTGGACATTCAACATCCGACATTCAACATCCAACATCCGACACCCAACATCCTATATCCGACATTCGACACCCGACATTCAACATTCAACATTGAAAAACAGCCCACGGACTGTGAGGTGGTGGGATGAGGGGCCAGAAAACCAACACAGCGCTACTGAAGATGGCGAAACCCCCCCCCGGTCCAGCTAAAGACCAGTATTTTACAGCGCATTATACAGGACATTTAGGTTTGGTTCGTAAATATTTGATTTCAACTTTCATATTGTCCTGTAAGGCTATATATATATATATATATATATATATATATATATATATATATATATATATATATATATATATATATGTCGGGTGTCGAATGTCGGATGTTGGTTGTCGTCCAATATTGGTGTCGGATGTAAATGTCGGGTGTCCAATATTGGGTGTCGGATGTTGAATGTCGGATTGGGTGTCGGATGTTGGGTGTCCAATATTGGGTGTCGGATGTTTGATGTCTAATATTGGGTGTCGGATGTTGGATGTTGAATGTCGGATGTTGAATGTCGGATGTTGGGTGTCGGATGTTGGATGTCCAATATTGGGTGTCGGATGTCGGATGTTTGTCCTGTCGTATGTGTCGACTGTTGTCTGTATGTCTGTATTATGTCTGTCTGTATGTCTGTCTGTCTGTCTGTCAGGTAGACTGTAGGCTGTACACTATGACGCCGGCCAACAGGGTGAACCTGTTCTGGCTGGTGCCCCAGTACCTGCTCATATCTGTGGGCGAGGTCATGTTCGCCATCACAGGCCTTAGGTTCTCCTTCACAGGTACACACACCCAACTATATAATAATATAGTACAGCGATCCTGAAAGGAGGAGGAGTTCCTCAACACAGAGAGAGAGAGAGAGAGAGAGAGAGAGAGAGAGAGAGAGAGAGAGAGAGAGAGAGCTTTATGAATGACGTCATATCGTAGTAGGCGCCACTACCAATGACTGAAGGTTTGCTCAATGGATGAAGATTGATTGAACGAATGCTTTATGAATGAGAATACAGTGGACGGCTTATCAATGAAAGCGGGGCTTTCATTGATAAGATATGCGCGACGGCTGTCACTATGAATCACGTCACCGTGATGAGGATTATGGTGTGATGATGATCGTCATCATCATCCTCAAAGTCCCAAAAGATATAATGACGAATAAAGTAATTTCCCGTCTCTCTCTCTCTCTCTCTCTCTCTCTCTCTCTCTCTCTCTCTCTCTCTCTCTCTCTCTCCCTCTCTCTCTCTCTCTCTCTGTGTTGAGGAACTCCTCAAGACCGAAATACATCTCTTATCAAATTGTCTATTACTTTCGGGTACACCTATATATATATATATATATAATAGTGATGACTTATATTTGCAGGCCCCTAAGAGTATGAAGACCGTGACAATAGCCGGATGGTACCTGTCGGTCGCCGGCGGCAACCTACTGGTGATAGTGATAACACAACTGCACCTGTACACTCGGCAGGTGAGTGGGCTGTGCCACAACAGTGATCATTGAGATAGTGATAATATAGAGAGAGAGAGAGAGAGAGAGAGAGGAAAGAGAGAGAGAGAGAGAGAGAGAGAGGAGAGAGAGAGAGAGAGAGAGAGAGAGAGAGAGAGAGAGAGAGAGAGAGAGAGAGAGAGAGAGAGAGAGAGAGAGAGAGAGAGAGAGAGAGAGAGAGAGAGAGAGAGAGAGAGAGAGAGAGAGAGAGAGAGAGAGAGAGAGAGAGAGAGAGAGTGAGCCATTAAAGGCCATTATCGAGGTCCCTGGGCCACTACAGGGAAGCCGAATGTATCTTATACCTGCATTCATATATATATATATATATATATGGTGTGTAATATTGTCTGTCTCTGTCAGGTTTACGGTTTCCTGTTGTACGCCGGCCTTGTGTTCATCGACATGTTCCTCTTGTGGCTGGTGGCCGGACGCTACAGACCGGTCCTCATCGAACCCGATGAATCGTCCAGCCTGATGAATAACGTCATCGTCACCGACCAACATCCTACTCAGTGAAAATATATCCATATATATATATATATATATATATATATATATATATATATATATACACGACATTTTCTACACGGCGATCAGAAGTATGTATAGAGAGACCACTGTATTGAATTCTTTAAAATTGAAAAACGACAAGGGTTACGATATTTTCACCTCCGATAGATATATTGTCTTTTCCAATTTGTTTTTTTTTTTTAAAGTATAATTAGGCCGCCCCAGGGGCAAAAAACTGATACAAAATTCAGAAGATGTTTATATATATATATATATTAGGTGCACCAAAGTAATCGGCAATTTGATATATTTCGGTCTTGAGGACTTACCAAGAGAGGGGAACGAAAATTATATATATATATATATATATATATATATATATATATATATATATATATACTATCTGGTCAAGAACCACCTTTCCGGGTCACGCATCAAAGGTGATAAATAAATTAAATATTTAAATTCCCGGTATTTAGTTCGTAAAATCGCCGCCAGACGGCGGCTGCACCGCACGGAAAAATGTTTCGCTCCGGGCGCCGCTAGATGGAGCCAACGGATTCAGTCGGTGTATTATTATATTGGCTGTTAATAAAGGTAATTATTTTTTAAAAACTAGAAAACATATATATATATATATATATATATATATATATATATATAATTCTAACTACCGGACGAGTCGTGTGACGTATGATGATAGGGTGACGTCATAACTTCCCCTTACAGACACACAAGCAAACGGGCATCGCTTACTTTTGAAAATTCAAAGTGTGTGACGTCATTACTTTACGGTGACGTCATAACTTCGATGTGACGTCATAACATCAGGCTGCCGCCATCGCTCTAAACCACAGATGCCGAAGTTTGACCTCGATTTATTTTAATTTTTTTTTTTTTCAATTTCCGAAAAGTATCAACGCGAAACTGTATCTCTGATATATTCATCAGATATATATATATATATCTGACTAAGTAATCGCGGAATTCGCCGACAACGCCACTTGTTGTTGTTTTGTATATTCGGCAATTACTCAATTGCCAACCTTCCAACCGAAAATTGGCCAAATATATAAATATATATTTGTTGTCGGGGAAAAGGGTTTTCATTCAATTGGAGATTGAAATTGGAAAATAAGAGAAAAAGGGAAAATTACACAGGGTCTATTAGAAATTTATCGATCGATCTCTGAAAACTGTCTTATTTTCCGTCGATGCTCTTCGTCGAATTATACAAAAAGAAAAAAAAAATAAAGAGAGAAAGACACAGAAAACAAATAGACAAAAATAAATAAATACACCACAAGCGATTTGACGAACTTTCGTATCCGAGTACCACATTTATCCACATTTATTTGTTTTAAATATATATATATATATATATATATATATATATATATATATATTTAATAACAACATTCTTACATTATTTGTAATTTAGTCATACATATATATATGTATATACACACACACACACACACACATAATTACCGGCGATAATAAATACATAATGTAGTGACGATGGTGATGATGTATCTGGGATTTATTTTGGAAGAAAAAAATAAAAAAAAAAAAATGAAGAAAATAACCGGCCGTTTCAGTAGAACTGGTATTAGCAATCGATGCCCCAATACACATTATATATTAGGTGTAAAAATAGATAAAATAAAAAAGAAATATTCGGTCGGTGAAAGTCCACGGTTATCCTTTGGCCTCCGGCGTAGATTTGAGGAAACCATCCAACACCTGGGATACTGGGACTGGGTTCCTGGGAGTCCAGGGTGATCCTGGGGAGAACAGTGGTGATCCTGGGGAGTCCTGGGTTCATGGCGCGATCCTGGGGGGATTCTGGGTTCCTGGGGGGAGTCCTGGGTTACTGGGGGATTCTGGGTTCCGTGGGGGATCCTGGGTTCATGGCGCGATCCTGGGGGGATTCTGGGTTCCTGGGGGGAGTCCTGGGTTACTGGGGGATTCTGGGTTCCGTGGGGGATCCTGGGTTCCTGGGGGGCCTGGGTTCATGGGGGATTCTGGGTGGGGGTTTCTGGGGGATTCTGGGTGGGGGATTCTGGGTTCTGGGGGATCCTGTGGTTCCTGGGGGTTCTGGGGGGATTCCTGGGTTTCCTGGGGATTCCTGGGGGATTCTGGGTTCCTGGGGGAATCCTGGGGGGTTCTGGCCCTGGGGGGAGTTCTGGGTTCCTGGGGAGTCCTGGGTTCATGGGGGGTCCTGGATTCTGGGTTCATGGGGCGATCCTGGGTTACTGGGGGATTCTGGGTTCCTGGGGGATCCTGGGGAGTCCTAGGTTCAAGGGGGGTAATCCTGGGGTTCTGGGGTGATCCTGGGTACCTGGGAGGGTTCCTGGGGGGAGTCCTGGTTCTGGGAGTATTCCTGGGTTCCTGGGAGGAGTCCTGGGTTCCTGGGAGAGTCCTGGGTTCCTGGGGAATACTGGGTTCCTGGGGGATCCTGGGTTCCTGGGGGGATCCTGGATTCCTGGATCTTGGGGGATTACAGGTGGATTTCAGGTGGGTATATATATATATATATATATATATATATATATATATATATATATATATCAGACCCACATGTACAGTCATGTCAGTCTCACAATGAACACCGATCGATAATAGAAGTTCCACTGCGCCGTTTCGAAAAACGAACAGAAACGTCTCCGGAGAGCGTTTTTCAACAATTTCAAATTTCGAAACCATTTTTCAGTCGCAGCACGACTTGGCTTACTTTTTGTTCTGCGTCGATAGAAAAAAAAAAAAAAAATCATTCGCGATACATACAATATATATTTATCTTACAGTTTTACTATTATATATATTTTTTTTTTTACGGACGGGGGGGAAATATTCGTTTTCGCCGTTTAAATTTCCTCCGCATCCCACCGGTTTTTCTACACACCCAATTTTACCATCCATCAAAATATTTATATATATATATATATTTATATATTACGCTGTAAATAACTATATCTACTATATAATAATAATAATTATAATAATAATAATAATAATAATAATATATCACAAGAAACGTTAGTATATAAAAAAGAAAAAGGTAAAAAGTTATTTCCAAAACTCTGCCCTGTAATAATTAAAAAAAAAAAAAACATTTTCTTTCGTTATAGATATACATTTTTTTTTTTCAGTTACCCATTTTATTTTTTCTTTTCCTCTGTTATCGCCGCACTTATCGTCTTCGCTGAAAGTTTTCGAAATCCGTTCTTCCCTTATTATTGTTTATATACTTTACGTCGGGGAGGAAACAAAAAAAAAATTATTATTTTCCCCTCCACAATTTTCACCGTTAACCACCGATTTTCCGACCGTGGAGCAAACCTATATATATATATATATATATATATATATATATATATATATATATATATATATAACGAAAGTACAGGACAATATACTGGACAAACAGTTATTAGGTAACGAAAGTAATCGACAATTTGATAAGATGTAAATATATTGTAAATGTATATCTACAATATATATATATATATATATATATATATATATATATATGTAAATTTGATAAGATGTCAAAATAAAATTCCAAAGTAAAAATGTCAAGATCACTTTCGGGTACACCCCTATTAATAAAAATAATAGTAATAATAATAATAATAACGTCTGTAGAGAGTTCGTAGAAAAATTACCTATATTTATTGTATTTTTTAAAAAAAAAGATTGGGGACGTTCAAATTTTTTACAACGTTCTATGTCTACCGAACGGGAACCGTTTTCAACGAACAATTTTCAAACGTTCGTTCGTTAGACGGTACAGCCTTGTACACTGGATCCGTATAATTTCGTTTATAAAAATCTAAAAACGAGCGCTTAAATAAATATATACATATATATATACGATTATAAATCGGAAAACGACAAAAACAAAATGGAATGTTAACCGAATTTATCCGGAATATTCTCTTAAACTAAGGTAAGGTACATCAATTTGAAAATGTACATTTATTATTTCGAGGAATGAAAACGTCGATAATATATCCGATATATCGGGGAATGGACTCAGGAATGTGGACAATATATATATATATATATATATATATATATATATATATATATATATATATATATATTTATTTATTTATTAGGCGTATCCGAAAGTAATCTCGACAATTTGATAAAATGTATGTGTTTCGGTCTCGAGGATTTCTTCGAAAAATCGAAAACTTTCCGGAAACGTGTCGATTTACAGTGGATTGATAATTAAAATTTCTTTTTTTTTGGTTTTAGCAAAATAAAATTATACAAAAAATAAATTCAAAACAAAGTCAAAATGTTGCGATTACTTTGGTAACAAACCCCCCTATGATATTTTATACCGTCTGAAATATTTCGCATTATACCGGTATACTTTTGTGTACCGGAGTATATAATAATCGCAATCGGTTAAGAGCGCAATTATCAGACCGGTAAAATCGTAAATGGGGGGGGAGGTTGTGTAAAAATCGTAGCTGTTTTCGGGGTTGTTTTTGTTTCAATGCAAAAATTTTACCCGACTATCAAAAGCGATATTGTAAAAAAAAATTAAAAAATTGGCCGGAATGCGTACGGTAATCGCCGTCTGTCTATATATCGTTGTATTATATTTGTTTTGCGGAAGAAATAATAAATTATTCGTACCGAGGGGGGGGGGCAATCTCTTCAAACGAAAGACATTGTCTGCGACGCGTCGCACGAAATTTTTCACGTCCCGAACAGAAGAATCGACCCTGAGAACAACAGAAAAAGAGTGATAAAATAGAAAATTAAATCATTTTTTTACAATAGACCGGGGGAGGGGGTTTTTGTCACTTTCTGGGCCTCGACTACGGACAGTTCGGCTGAGCGAACAGCGATTTTTTTGGCTCTGTCCATTTTCAGTTTAGCATTTCGGTATTGATTTCAGGTCCTGAAGAGTCACGACCCCTAGATAACAACAGAAAAAGAGTGATAAAATAGAAAATTAAATCATTTTTTTACAATAGACCGGGGGGGGGGGTGGTTTTTTGTCACTTTCTGGGCCTCGACTACGGACACTTCGGCTGAGCGAACAGCGATTTTTTTGGCGCTGTCCATTCGTTTTCGCATTTCGGTATTAATTTCAGGTCCTGAAGAGTCACGACCCCCGGTAACAACAGAAAAAGAGTGATAAAATAGAAAATTAAATCATTTTTTACATTAGACTGGGGGAGGGGGTGGTTTTTGTCACTTTCTGGGCCACGACTACGGACACTTCGGCTGAGCGAACAGCGATTTTTTTGGCTCTGTCCATTCGTTTTCGCATTTCGGTATTAATTTCAGGTCCTGAAGAGTCACGACCCCCAGATAACAACAGAAAAAGAGTGATAAAATAGAAAATTAAATCATTTTTTTACAATAGACCGGGGGAGGGGGTGGTTTTTTGTCACTTTCTGGGCCACGACTACGGACACTTCGGCTGAGCGAACAGCGATTTTTTGGCACCGTCCATTCGTTTCGCATTTCGGTAATAAAAATTTGTCAGCGCCAGAGCGACCTATTATCGCGCCAAGAAATTAAATCATTTTTACAATAGACCGTGGGCGAAAACGTTAACGTAGAACAGCGATTTCTGGCTGATGTAATCGGCAGTGAAAGACAAACTGGTCGAGCCGAGATTAACAAAGAAATAAAGAAAAATAAATCATTTTTACTGAGACTCACGTGTATTCGACACTAAGGAGGATCGCCATTTTTCCTGTATATATTATTTACGTACCGTATGATAAAATAGAAAATATAATGAGAAAGGTTTCCGCGACCAGAACTTATGGCTAAGCAACAGCGTATATATATATATATATGTGTGACAACAAGACAACTTCATAACCGTAGGGGTTTGTCACTTTCGGCGATGAAATATCTACGAAATCTCGCCGTTCGACGACAACAAAGAAAAGAGCGTGATATGGCGAAATAGAAAATTAAATCATTTTACAATATGCAGGTTTTTTTGTCACTTTTACACCGACAAATAGTCGTAATTTTAAAAATTTACGCTGACCCTTAAAGATTGAGGCAGAGAGATGCAATCAATTTTACGAATATTTCCGTGTCGACTTTTTCCCGACAGTTCATTATATAGCCATTCGAAATCTTTCGATTGGACCAGATTCGAATACAAAAATTAAATTATTACCTAATAATATATTCAAGACCCGAATACACAATTTACGGTTGAGCCGGATGACGTATAAAACAATTTTACGTATCTTTCGAATATAGTTGGCGGCCTAGACGTTGTTATCCGGCCGAATCGGGTTTTCTTTTGCAAAAATAACTTTTACACCGACAAATAGTCGTAATTTTAAAAATTTACGTTGACCCAAAGATTTAGAGATGCAATCAATTTCAATTTCGAATACAGTATCGACGAATTTTTGCAAAAATAATTTTAAAATTAATTTAAAAATATTAGAATACAGTTACCTGAATGGTTGCAAAAATAACTTTTACACCGACAAATAGTCGTAATTTAAAAATATTAGAATACAGTCGTAACGGCCTAGACGTTGTATCCGGCGGAATCGGGTTTTCTTTTGCAAAAATAACTTTTACACCGACAAATAGTCGTAATTTAAAAATATTAGAATACAAGACGTTGTATATTGCAAAAAAACTTTTTAATATTTGCAAAAATAACTTTTACACCGACAAATAGTCGTAATTTAAAAAATATTAGAATACGGCCTAGACGTTGTATCCGGCGGAATCGGGTTTTCTTTTGCAAAAATAACTTTTACACCGACAAATAGTCGTAATTTAAAAATATTAGAATACAGTCACTAGACGTTGTTATCCGGCGGAATCGGGTTTTTTCTTTTGCAAAAAATAACTTTTACACCGACAAATAGTCGTAATTTAAAAAAATATTAGAATACAGTCGTAATACGGCCTAGACGTTGTTATCCGGCGGAATCGGGTTTTTTTTCTTTTGCAAAA
>JACDQD010000091.1:0-20000 GCA_019843655.1 Lethocerus indicus | reverse complement strand
AGCCGAATGTATCTTATACATTACACTTCGAAACCGTCTACGGCTTATCCGGACCGAAGATGTACTTGACGTACTTAAAAATATGTACAACGCCGCTTAGTTATCCCAAGCCTGATAATAATAATAATAATTTACATGCGTATACCGATCGTATACCGAGGATATACTCTACCTGCAGCATGTCATCGGGCGTCGATATCATACCGCCCCATCTTGTGACCCTCGCTCTCGTCAACGAGTTGGACCACCTGACGACTTCGTCGCGCTCCATCTCATCGGCGAGCGCCCTCATCGTCGGATTGGAAACTCGCATCGCTCTCATGAAATCCTGACCGATCGCAAAACAGAAATACAACAATTAGTTCGTCGAACGGATATAAAGGCCGACAAGTCCGAATCATTCTCGATATGTTTCGCCATCGTACAAAATCGATTTCGACTCTTTGCCGACTATAACACGAAAGGTATAACTTAAAATCCTCTTTACCGTAGTAGTAAATTCGTCGAAATGTCAAATATACAAATTGAAAAAGTTATTCGTTCGAGAAAGATTTTGACGAGGCGATACATAAATTCAGATAGCGCGATAAGCGATCCGATTTCCTAAAAAAAAAAAAAAGAAATGTAAATAGAATTAAATCGTCCGATTCGATTCGGATATTTGTAAGCCGTACAATCGGTAATGATACTGAATGTAATGAAGATTCCGTTGAACGAGATTTATAATCGCGGTCATCGACAGACTGATGATACCGAGAAAATACAATTGAATTTGGTGAGCGGAATGAATAAGCGCGTCGCCCGATACGGGTGGCCCGTCAGAAACTTTACTGTCGCCCGAATAGGTGGCTGCGTGCTGTCGATGTCAATAGGGAATATTTTCGACGAAGAACCTCCGGTTATCGGGGGTTTTAAATAGGGAAAATGAAATATCGAAATTGTAAAAATTCACCCTGATTTGGCACCGATCGGAAAGTTGAGATCGGGAATTCCGACAGTTCAATTCAATACAGAACTGATACCGAGAAAATACAATTGAATTTGGTGAACGGAATGAATAATAAGCGTGTCGCCGATACGGGTGAGCCTTGGCCCGATGAACTTTACTGTCGCCCGAATACGGGTGACGTGGCACAGTGTCAATAAAGGAATATTTTCACGACGAAGAGCCTCCGGTTATCGGGGGGTTTTAAAATAGGGAAAATGAAATATCGAAATTGTAAAAATTCACCCTGATTTGGCACCGATCGGAAAGTTGAGATCGGGAATCTCCCGACAGTTCAATTCTACAGAACTGATCGATACGAAGGAAAATACAATTGAATTTGGTGAATGGAATGAATAATAATAAGCTGTGTGATCAGAATTTACTTCACGGGTGGCGTGTGGCACGTGTCAATAAAGGGAATATTTTCACGACGAGAACCTCCGGTTATCGGGGTTTTAAATAGGAAAATGAAATATCGAAATTGTAAAATTTACCCTGATTTGGCACCGATCGTAAAGTTGAGATCGGGAATCTCCCGACAGTTCAATTCCGTACAGAACTGACGATACCGATACGGGTAAGGAAAATACAATTGAATATTTGAAACCTCCGGTTACGGGGGAATGAAAATAATTGTAAAATTCACCCATTTGGCACCGATCGAAAGTTGAGATCGGGCCGACAGAACTTTACTGTCGCCCGAACAGTGTCATAAAAAAATACGGGTGACGTGGCCACAGTGTCAACTGTCGAAGACACTGACGAACCTCCGGTTATCGGGGGTTTTAAATAGGAAAATGAAATATGAAATTGTAAAAATTTACCCTGATTTGGCACCGATCGAAAGTTGAGATCGGGAATCTCCCGACAGTTCAATTCAATACAGAACTGAGCCGAAGGAAAATACAATTGAATTTGGTGAAGCGGAACGAATAACGATACGGTGTGACGCGGTCCCCGGTCAGAAACTTTACTGTCGCCCGAATACGGGTGACGCGTGGCACAGTGTCAATAAAGGGAATATTTTCACGACGAAGAACCTCCGGTTATCGGGGGGTTTTAAAATAGGGAAAATGAAATATCGAAATTGTAAAAATTCACCCTGATTTGGCACCGATCGGAAAGTTGAGATCGGGGAATTTCCCGACAGTTCAATTCCATACAGAACTGACGATACCGAAGGAAAATACAATTGAATTTGGTGAATGGAATGAATAATAAGCGTGTCGCCCCGATACGGGTGACGCGGCCCGGTCAGAAACTTTACTGTCGCCCGAATACGGGTGACGTGGCACAGTGTCAATAAAGGGAATATTTTCACGACGAAGAGCCTCCGGTTATCGGGGGTTTTAAATAGGGAAAATGAAATATCGAAATTGTAAAATTTACCCTGATTTGGCACCGATCGGAAAGTTGAGATCGGGGAATCTCCCGACAGTTCAATTCCATACAGAACTGACGATACCGAAGAAAATACAATTGAATTTGGTGAACGGAACGAATCCAGTGGTCATAATAAGCGCGTCGCCCCGATACGGGTGACGCGGCCCGGTCAGAAACTTCACTGTCGCCCGAATACGGGTGACGCGTGGCACAGTGTCAATAAAGGGAATATTTTCACGACGAAGAACCTCCGGTTATCGGGGGGTTTTAAATAGGGAAAATGAAATATCGAAATTGTAAAAATTCACCCTGATTTGGCACCGATCGGAAAGTTGAGATCGGGGAATCTCCCGATAGTTCAATTCGATACGTCCACAATAAAAAAAAAAAAATAAAATAAATAAGATCGAAACAAATAATAATAATAAAAGTTATAAAACGCTGTCGCCGAAACCCGGCGCGGGCGAGAGACACTGACCTTTAAGATGAACAATTCCCTTTTCTGTTCGTTGAGCTGAAACCTCTGTTCGGCGATCTCCTGTTGGAAATCCTGAATTTTCTGCTGTTGCGTATGAATCAACGCCCGCAATTCGCGTACGCAATTGTGTTCCTGGGAGCGAAAAATAAAACTGTTAACCACGACAGTAAACGGCGCCAGTGAATCGTTAAGTAACAACGCGATTTCGATCAATTATCAGATCAACGGTTTTAGTGGCGGCTCGATGCGGATAACTTCTCGACGCGTCGAGATGCGAAAAGCGCATTTTTTGTCCGCGGGTAAGCGAAGGAAGCGCGTATCGCGCTTGTAGCGCAATCCGGCCAGCGGATAATAACGATTTAAATGGTAATACGAAATCCAAATTAATTTTTTTCGAAAAACAATTTCAAAAATTATCCTATATAATACCCGCTAATTTTAATAAAATATTGTCTTCCGAATCAATATAAAATATGAAACGGAACTAATCCGTAAAGTAATTTTTCACTAAAGATCCAGCACCGAGTGCCGAATCTTGACATATTTTTATTGCCAGTAAGACATGAAAAAAATTCCGTCGATTCGGCGTTATGCTCTCTTTGAATTATTAAACTCTTAGAATTAATTATTAATAATAATTATTAAAAATTAAGAGAGACACTATCGGTCTACGGTGGCTGAAATATATTAACTACGGTGTGTGTGTGCATTAATTTTTTTCTATGTATCCACTAGCTTCTAAATGATTTTTTTTCTTTTCACCTTTTATATTTGTCGTACAATCGACTTGTACACAGTTGTTGGTACAAATGTGTCGAGTGTCTGTCGTAATTTTACAGTATGAATGATAGATAAAGAGACTTGAGGCGATTGCGGCACTTTTTGTCGGACGTGAACAGTTCTGGCGGCAGCCGCCGTAAGAATCTCTGGGCGGCGTTTAAGCCGATATATATATATATATATATATATATATATATATATATATATATACGGATGGGTAGAAGGAGGAGTGGGATCGAGCAGTGGGAATCGGGATGAGGAGAAAGGCCGGGAGTCTTTCAGGAACAGGATCTGGCGATTTAAATGGACTGTTGAGGTCATTGTGGATTTTGTGGTTAGAAACATACCGGGGAACATTAAGACTACTGAATCTTGTAGTCAGGATTGTTGAAATGCGGATTCCGTTGGGATTGCGCGGGGTTTCGACCCACGGAGGGGCTCGCACGGAATGGTTTTCTCGCCCTCTCCTTCCGGAGTATAATCCGGCTCCGTTTCCAATTATTGAGATTCGATTGTCGCTATATCCCGGCGTATTATTATTATTATTATTATTATCGCTATCGGTCGTACGCACCTTGAGTTCGTCTATCGGTATGATGAGACCGCAGCCCTGGTCGCACGGCACCGGTTTCTTGGGGTTGTGCTCGCACTCGGAGAGGTGAGACGCGAGCGCGTCCAGCTTCAGTATCGCCTGGCATCCGTAGGCGGCGTTGTCGCACGAAATGCTCAATCTGTATCGACATATTTATATATATATATATATCGGAGATAAGGAGAGATTTTTTTCAATTATACATCCAAACATCCAAAGTGGCGAAAGTGACTAACACTGAAGATGGCGCTACTGAAGATGGCGAGAGGAGACAGAAACGCGGAAAATCTACGGAATGTCGTACTTATTCAATTGACATCCGCGCCGCTTCGTCACCGTCACTTATGCGTTGTCTTTCGAGCGCCTATTCTTATGACAAGCTATACTTGCACGGATAGTTTCCGCTTTCTGAATTGGACGATTAATTTTTCGAACCGATATTTACACTTTAACATTAGAATAAAGCGGTGGTTCGGTCTTTTCGGCTGGACGGGATTCGGACCTTCAGTGGCGCCCGTGTGTTACCGTCACTGGCACTTTGCACTTTTGGCGTCCAACAATGCGCTGTCACTTTCGGCGCTTGTACTGAGGTTCACCCCCGAAAGAGTGTAGACCAGCTAAAAATAAAAACACGTTTAGAAAAAAAGGCGATATTATAAAATTAGTCGGGGAAATTCGATAACGACAGGTTATTTTGCGACCTGAAATTCTAAATTATCAACCCTTTGCACTCGAAGTTTTCTTCCCCATTCATATTATCGTTTGTGTCTCTTTTATTGTATGGAATCGATCGATGTATCCGTAGAGTATAATCGAAAAAAAAAAATTCTAACGGTTCTTTTATATCGTCGGAAATTTGCGGTCGGGCGACATTTCGAGGCGAAATATCGAAATCCGCTTCCGAAACATCATTTCAGTCGAATCCACTGCTGTCTCTTCTACATTTTCTCCCGTATCACTTTCACGGATCCGTCGATATCACTTTCAATTCTCGCTGTACTTATCGTCGGAAAACGGAAAATATATCGCTATCGTCAGAATCGGATTCGTAGCTCGGTTCGATATTGTCGCGGCGTTATCGCGCGGCTAATATTATTTACATTGTGTTCGCTATAAACTGTCAAAATTCTAATATCGTCGCTACTACCGTGTCGATATCGCTATAATTTTCGCCAATTTTTCTTTTATTTTCCGTATCGGGGGTATATAAATGTGAATTCGAAATATAAAAACGACGGATAAACTCGAATCCGATACACACTTCTACTGCCGAATAACAGGAATTTCGACTCGTTCGAGCGCGGATTGTTATCGGCGCTATCGAAAGCGCAATAATCGGCGAGCCGCGCCACCGTAATTTGTCACCGAAAGCGAGAATATCCTATAGATAGTTTTCTACGATTTGTTTTCGGTCCGTACAACTGAAAATTGTTCGCGTCGTCTCCGTAGCGGAGCCCCGGCGAGTGCAAACGGGTTCAAAAATTACACCTCGGTGCGCCTCGAATCCAAGAGAGAGCCTCGGAATTCGAATCGAGCCGTATAAGAGCTAAAACCCCGGTAAATGTAATACCTTGAGAGGAGGTTTCTCAATATCCGTGGTACGGGCCTTAGCTGCGTTATCGTCTGCCGGTCGACTGGGCACGTCGGCTGTCTCGAGATCCATTCGTGTATGCAAGCGCTGCAGAAAGCGTGTTCGCACATCGGAGCCTGAATAGAAACAGAACATTAAACGATCAACAATTCGGACGACAGTATATCTGCGTTTTTTCGACAATAAAGAACGGGGGCTTTTCGTTCCGTTGACAACGTATATTCGGTTTTCGTCAAAACCGGCGGAATTTCAGATATTACGATTAAACCGGCTGAAGATTTAATGTGCCTCGAATCATTCGAAATATAACAATATTACGACGGAAAAAATCCACCGACAATAATTCGAGACAATAACGCACCGTTAGAATTTTATTTTGAATTTTTTTTGTCAAACACTTTAATACAATTATCGAACGGAGCCCGACGACTATACTGAATTTTTTCCGCCCCGTAAATAAATCGCTGTGCGCAAAACTGTGCACGGCCGGCTTGATTAAGTCGCGCACGCAACTACAGTTTTAATTAATTAATAAAAAAAAAATAATAATACAGTGAAAAGTAAAATACCCCCGGTATCGGTGTAATGTTTCTTGGGGGGGGGAGAAAAAATTTTCGCTTCAACGTTGAAGAATTCGAAAAATGTGTAAAGCGAAACAAATGCATACTCGATTTCGTCACCGAAAGACCGAAAGAATTTTAATAAATTGGACCGAATTTACGCCACAAATTGGCGAGCCGATTAGCGACAACGTTTCTTTCATAATTCGTCTCAATATATTATATTAAGTCTTTTAAAAACTTAAATTCGTTAAGCCCCACGCTTGTCACAACTTTGGCTTATTAGGTTTATCGATTAATCAAAATTGAAAGAGAAAAAATAATACGAATCGGAGCGATATGGAGGCAATAGAATAAATTGGAAATGGAATATTTCGACTTAAACATGTTTGAACATTTACAGGGGAAGGATGAAACATGCAGAGATGAATTTACAGACAAAAATATGAATCAAAAGAATCTATAACGAACTGCAATTATCGGCTAAAATTGTTTACCTTTTTTACATACTAAAGTTTGTAGTTTTTACATACAAACTCGGGCAAAATTTTCAACAATTCCCTGCACGAAAAGGAAAAGTAACGGAAAATCTGTAACATAAATATATAATATTTTTACAGCAACGTTTTTTTATCGATGTTTTAAAATAATTGAAAAAAAATTTGATTGAAAAAAAAAAGGATACGAAAGAAATTGGTGAAAATTAAATTATAGCATAAACCCAATATAATGTTGGAGAGGAAAGTTTTAATTCTACTCGAAATCGCGTTTATTTTGTCCATAAAAAAAAAATTAAATAATAAGGTTAAATACATGTAAACCCCCAGACATTTTTTTTTCTACCCTCATTTCATCCCGTTTAAATATTCCGAAATGACCGTTAATAACTGAAAATAAAACTTGGGATTAATACGTTATATATATATTTTTTTTAATTGAAACATTTTACATTTCTCCGATGACATGAATACGTATCGAGACAGAATTTTGATAACGGAGCGTTTCAATTAAAAATTTTTTTGCAATACAGTTATACAATTTTTGTTATACAATTACGCCTAACGGTTTATGCGCTTTGTACAACGATTGGAGAATATCGTAAAATAAAAAAAAAATTGTGAAAGTTGAACGTCGACGAAGGATATTGCATAATAAAGTTCGGGTTAATCATCGCATCTCTCTTGATATAATAATCGCATGATACATCCGAGAATATCGAAACGATTACAAAAAAAATGTTACATTAGAACGATGTAACAGAGCAAAAGAAAAAACAATTAATTAGGATCACATATTATCATTTCCTTTTCTGTTACAAGAAAACCTTCGGAAAAAAAACACATCTTCCTTGCGACTAATTGTCGATTCTATAATAAATTTTATGTATATATTTTTTCTGCGTTTTATGTCGCGGCGTATGAAAGTCGTTGTCCGCATAATAATTCCGTTTCGGTCCCCGTTTCGAAAAAAAATTCCACTTCCCCGGGAAACTATTCGTCGGGTTTTACAGCGAAAATATTTATTCCGGTTTTCTATTTTCGGACAATTTTTACGACAACCGAGTCCGATCGCGGCTAAAACCGGCAACGGAGAAGACAATTCGAAAACAGAATATAAAACAATATATCGATGATCCGGAAACAGTATATCGGAATTTCTATAAGGAATATTTCTATATCCTTTTTTTACCCCCTTCGATCTTTAATTTTTGTGAAAAATTTGGGATTCAGCTAGAACTTGAAAACGATCCCTTTCTCTTTTTCTTTTTTTTCTTTTTTCTTTTCAAGAGAAGAAACTTATATCATTAAAAGAATGCACGGAATGCGATCGGAATCATGAAATGAAACTGTACAGTTTGAAAAAAAAAACCGCTCGGATTTATTATTTTTCTATTTTTTTACAATTATATTTCGGACGAGAAACGACAAGCCGTTAAAAAATTCGACACAAGGGAGACGATTATAGATTTTCGATTTATAAAAAAAGTCGCAATAAAATACAGGAAAATCTGCTGTGACACTTCTCTAAAAGTGGCAGTATTTAAAATTTAACGATTAAATGAACCTGTAAAATTGGCTGTTCAGAAATAAAGCGGTAATCTGGTCAAGCGGCGCATTTTTAAAAATCGAAAAATTTTATACCCATAAAAATTCAGTTTTTAGACGAGGCGTCCAGAAGCGAGTGCGAATAAATTACGACGGAGATAATGAAATTTGCGTTTTTTACGAATCGAAATAAAAACACAAAACCGGTCCTTTCGAGACGAAGAAGCGTTGTTAGTCTGAAAATTTTTAAGCGTTCGACAAACTAAAAAACATTCCTCAATGTACTTCTCTTCTAAAGTAAATAATTACCTCTTGATGAGTTTCGAATGAAAAAAAAACCAACATCAAGTGTACAAAAAATAAGTGTATCGCTTTCCCAATCGCTAGTCGTTTGCGTTTCATAAACTGTAATAATAAAACCTTTCACTGAATATCGGGTAACAGTGTCGTTTAATAATTAATCGTTTATTCTATACCTATAAAAAAATGTGCAAAAATAATACTTAAAGAAACTTTTTATAAATAATTCTCTAAATATACAATCTTTATAACGCGTCAAAAGGTGATTGGAAATTTCGTTTCCATTATTCGAACACAATATATAATGTATTCGTTTGAATAAAACGCTTTTTTAATTCGTTGTCGTAAACGTATCGGCTGCGTCTTCACACGATAACGTTTCTACCGTAAAGATTGTGTTCAGCGTAAAAAAAAAAAAAAACTGAATTTTTCCCTATCGCAATTTTACAATTGAACGAAAAACGGAATAAAACAGAAACGGGGAAAACGTATAGTACATAAATGACACGATAAACATTGTGGAAGGTTATGAACCAAGAGATGACGAAACCTTCCCGCCTCGATTCCGATAAATTTACGCCGTTTCAACGTAAAGAAACAATCAAAATACGATAAATGTTTGACTTAAGCCGTCGTAGAATGCAGTAACTCTCATTTCATGAAAGCTGGAAATGAAATTGATCAGTTCCGTCCTTCTCTTGCGGTTCCGTACAACGTTCTCTCATCACTTGAACTGTTGTAATTGTAAATCTGTTATCGGCGTAAACGTTGTCGCGTTCCGCGCAGGCCGAACTCACGGACTGTACAACTGTCGTTTCGCGAAACGAACTAGTTCAGTATAGCGTTCTATCGGTTTCGATTTTCGGACACGACTCAGACGGCATGGAAGCGGAACAAATTAATAACATTATTTCGTTTGCGCGATGCGGTGTTCCAAGCCGTCCGGACGTTTAGCGGGTTTTCGTTTCTCCGGCGCAAAGAAATACACTTTCGCGTCTTAACGTTGTTGAAGAGAGAGAGAGAGAGGGAGACGGCTAATTGTGCGGGTCGTTTACGATTATTTGAAAGGAAAATTTGTAATTACGAAAGCAAAAACTCTGACAGAGTCGTGCGACGACGAAGATACATTCCGAACCGAGACGGTTGCGGTTGCGGATTAAAACGGTTAATCTGATAATTGAATCGAAATGAACGTTGTACGAAAGATTCGCTACGGTTATACGGTGATCGTTTTCGTTTGTTGTCTCAATATTTTTATTCGTTCGTGCAGCAGAACGCAATCGTGTGCAGCGGAAAATTCGGAGGATTTCGACAAACAGGAGATCGCCGAACGGAGGTTTCACGACTCGGCGAACGGAAAACGGTTTCGGAACCCGACTGGTTATCGTATAAAGTAATCGTATCTTAAGGAATAACATCCGGAGAGGACGTCCGAAACCCTCCGATAGAGGCTCGGGTCCAATTCGTAGTATTCGTTACTTTACAGACGTAGGTACGATTGCGGCACGTTAATTACCGGCCCGAGGCTACGGTCCGGATAGATTTCCGGTCTGTGGTGGCGTTTAAACAAACCGTGACGAGGAGTATTCGCCGGATTCGGTCGACTGTCGTTAAATCGCGCTGACGACGGACGCGGAGGATCGGAATCGACAGGTAATCGTATAAAGTCATCGGATCGTTAACAATTACACCTGGAGGACGTCCGAAACCCTCCCGTACAGACTCCGGAGATGTATAAACTCTGCTGTATACAGAGAGGCCAGGCGGGACTAACGTAGTGGCTCCAATTGATAGTATTTTCGTAAAATCGACCTTACAGCCGTAGATAAGATTGCGTACGTTAATTACCGGCCCGAGGCTACGGTCCGAGTAGATTTCCGGTCTGTGGTGGCATTTAAAAAACCGTGACGAGGAGTATTTGCCGGATTTAGTTGACTGTCGTTAAATCGCGCTGACGACGGACGTGGAGGATCGGAATCGACAGGTAATCGTATAAAGTCATCGGATCGTTAAGAATTACACCCGGAGGACGTCCAAAACCCTCCCGTACAGACTCCAGAGATGTATAAACTCTGCTGTATACAGAGAGGCCAGGTGGGGCTAACGTAGTGGCTCCGATTCGTAGTATTTTCGTAAAATCGACCTTACAGCCGTAGATAAGATTGCGGCACGTTAATTACCGGCCCGAGGCTACGGTCCGATAGATTTCCGGTCTGTGGTGGCGTTTAAACAAACCGTGACGAGGAGTATTCGCCGGATTCGGTCGACTGTCGTTAAATCGCGCGTGGACGTGGAGGCGGAATGGACGGAATCGACATGGAAGTACAGGGCCAAACAAGAGGGCGTCCGAGGTGGGGACTAAGTGGCTCCCCCCCGTGGCAGACGCGGAGATCGGAACGTTAAATACCACGGAGGGCGTCGACTCGAAGATGTATAAACTCTGCTGTATATACAGAGGCCAGGCAGGTGGGACTAACGTAGTAGCTCGATTCGTAGTATTTTCGTAAAATCGACCTTACAGCCGTAGATAAGATTGCGTACGTTAATTACGGCCCGAGGCCTACGGTCGGATAGATTTCCGTTCTGTGGTGGCATTTAAATGAACTGGTGACGAGAGTATTCACCGGATTGGTCGACTGTCGTTAAAATCGCTGCACGGAAGTCATGGAGGATCGGAATCGACAGGTAATCGTATAAAGTCATCGGATCGTTAACAATTACACCCGGAGGACGTCCGTAACCCTCGAGAGATGTATAAACTCTGCTGTATACGCAGAGAGAGAGAGACATAGGTTGGGCGGCTCCGATACGTGGACCGTATTAATAAATAAATTGATAAATACCTGTAGAGGATCTTCGAGTACACCGGTGCATATCGGACAGAGGAGTTCGTCGTCGACTTCGCCCGTAAAACGGTTCGTCTCGAATCCCATAATTTAATGACTTTTTTTCTTTTTTTCCACACTAATTTTTCTGTTTTTCCCCCCGTCGGGGGAGAGCGGACGACGATCCTCCTGCTGTTAAAGGGGACAGAATTAAGGCCGAGACAATTAATGAGATATCGAGGGATATTCCGATACCGAGAAGGGAGGTGGGGAAAGGGGGGGAAAACAAGGATTTCCGGGGGAATATAAAATCGCGTTTAGAATTCGGACATCGGTGGACAGAGTTCGGAGGCCGCTCGACGACCCGTCCCCAATTGTCACACACAGTCCGATTATGGGCCGGTATAATTTAGACAGAAACTGTGTAATAATAATCACGACACTGATCGAGAGATAAGCCCTCTGCTGGGAGGAGGTTTTGGTTGTGGGGCGGCGGAACGACGATAACCTGTTAATACATCTGTACTGGAGATATATACACGAAGGGAATTGACGGCCTGCTTGATATCGTCGCCGTATATGACACTAAAATTTATTCCTATTAATTTCGAAATATAATTATTGAGGAATATTTCGACGGTGTTTTAATATCGGAGGAAAAATTGTCTACACCTGGAGAAAAAAAACCTAACGCCGGATGGCCGACTTCAAATTCAAATTGGCCGCACGCCCGTCAAATTTCTCTCAATTATTTAATTCTCTCGCAATTGTGAATAAAAGAGCTGGCGTTCGGAAATTCGATACCGTTCTGTATTTTGAAATAATACGAATATGTATGAATATACGGCGCAGCCATCTTGATATCGCCGCCTTGTCACCGCACCTCGGTGAACCGACTACAGGCAGGACGGCGATTGATTTCGAAAATATAATTATTGAGTCATATTTCGAGGGTGTTTTAATATCGGAGGAAAAATCTCCGGTCTACACCCTGGAGAAAAAACACCTAGGCCGGCTCCGCCGGAGCCGACTTCAAATTCAAATATGGCCGCACGCCACGTCCCAAATTTCTCTCAGCATTATTTAATTCTCTCGCAATTGTGAATAAAAGAGCTGGCGTTCGGAAATTCGATACCGTTCAAACGATAGACAACGGTATTTTGAAATAATACAATAATATATGAATATCTTGATATCGCCGCCGTCACACACCTTCGGTGAACCGACTACAGGCAGGACGGCGATTGATTTCGACAATATAATTATTGAAGAAATATTTCGACGGTGTTTTAATATTCGGAGGAAAAATCTCACAGTACACCTTTGGAGAGAAAAGCCGGCTTCGCCGGTAGGCCGACTTCAAATTCAAATATGGCCGCACGCCACCGTCCCAAATTTCTCTCAGCATTATTTAATTCTCTCGCAATTGTGAATAAAAGAGCTGGCGTTCGGAAATTCGATACCGTTCAAACGATAGGCCCGCGGGACAACGATATTTTTGAAATAATACACGGATATTTATGAATATACGGCGCGGCCATCTTGATATCGCCGCCTTGTGTCACACCGCACCTCGGTGAACCGACTACAGGCAGGACGGCGATTGATTTCGAAAATATAATTATTGAGGAAATATTTCGACGGTGTTTTAATATCGGAGGAAAAATCTCGGTCTACACCCTGGAGAAAAAAACACCTAGGCCGGCTTCGCCGGGAGGCCGACTTCAAATTCAAATATGGCCGCACGCCACCGTCCCAAATTTCTCTCAGCATTATTTAATTCTCTCGCAATTGTGAATAAAAGAGCTGGCGTTCGGAAATTCGATACCGTTCAAATGATACGCCCGCGGGACAACGGTATTTTTGAAATAATACAGAAATATGAATGAATATACGGCGCGGCCATCTTGATATCGCCGCCTTGTGTCACACCGCACCTCGGTGAACCGACTAGAGGCAGGACGGCGATTGATTTCGAAAATATAATTATTGAGGAAATATTTCGACGGTGTTTAATATCGGAGGAAAAATCTACACCGGGTCTACACCTTTGGAGAAAAAACACCTAGGCCAGCTTCGCCGGTCGACTTCAAATTCAAATATGGCCGCCACGCCAGTCCGAATTCAAATTTCTCTCAGCATTATTTAATTCTTTCTCGCAATTGTGAATAAAAGAGCTGGCGTTCGGAAATTCGATACCGTTCAAACGATACGCCCGCGGGACAACGGTATTTTCGAAATAATACACTGAATATGTACGAATATACGTGGCGCACGCCACCTTGATATCGTCGCGTCTGTCAATTGAATGAACTTCAGACATTTACGGCCTCTAGTCAAACCGGACCGATACTGTATGGGTTATGCGAAATTTTATTGAAAAATACAAATTACACGTTTGGGAAAGATCGTGCTGGGGCGGCCACGCTACCGCAGGTATTTTTATATTAAGGCCTGCGTATTTGTGGCCCTGTCAAAATATGTACATATTCATTGAAAAACGATATTCAGGGCCTGCGGAGTTGTGCCGATCTGTAGTTCGTGGGCGGTTTAAGCGTTACAAAAACCGCATTTTCGGCCGATTTTACGCCATAAAACACCATTTTTTGGGCCAATTTACGCGTTAAAACATCACATTTTTGGCATGAAAATCGCATTTTAGGTCAGATTTGCGCCTAAAATCGCATTTTTGGGCCTAAAATCGGGTTTTGGTCAAAACCTGAGAACCGATTCATTAGGCCAATGTCTAAAACAGCATTTTGGGCCAATTATCCGTCTAAAAACCGCATTTTGGGCCAAAAACCGCATTTTTCGGTCAAATTTTCCTGAAGAACCGATTCTTTGGGCCAATTTTCCGTCTAAAACCGCGATTTTCGGTCAAATTTTCCGCCTGAGAACCGATTTTCATTTTTGGGCCAATTTGACGTCAAAAGCATTTTGGGCCAATTTTGGGCTAATTTGACGTCAATTTTAATAAAATCATTTTCGGTCAAATTTTTCCGCCTGAGAAACCGATTTTAAACCAATGGTCTGAAACATGCATTTTGGGCCAATTATCCGTCTAAAACCGCATTTTTGGGCCAAAACCGCATTTTCGGTCAAATTTTCCGCCTGGAGAACCGATTCACAAATAATTTGAGGCTCCAAAACAGCATTTTGGGCCAATTATCCGTTAAAAACCGCATTTTTGGGCCAAAAACCGCATTTTCGTCAAATTTTCCGCCTGAAAACCGATTCATTGGGCCAATTTGGCGTCTAAAACAGCATTTTTGGGCCAAATCCGTCTAAAAACTGCATTTTTGCCAAAACTGCATTTTTCGGTCAAATTTTCCGCCTGAAAACCGATTTTTGGGCCAATTTACGTTTAAAACAGCATTTTGGGCCATTTTCCGTCTAAAACCGCATTTTGGGCCAAAACCGCATTTTCGATCAAATTTTCCGCCTGAGAACCATTCAATAAATAATTTGGCGTTCAAAACCGCATTTTAAATAATTATCGTCTAAAACCGCATTTTTGGGCCAAAACCGCATTTTCGCATTTTTTCGGCCTGAAAACCGATTCTTTAAATAATTTGCCTAAAAAACCGCATTTTTGGGCCAAACCGCATTTTTCGGTCAAATTTTCCGCCTAAAACCGATTTTTGGGCCAATTTGCGTCTAAAACGCATTTTGGGCCAATTATCCGTCTAAAAACTTATTTTGGGCCAAAAACCGCATTTTTGGTCAATTTTCCGCCTGAGAAACCGATTCTTTGGCCAATTTGGCGTCTAAAACAGCATTTTGGGCCAATTATCCGTCTAAAACCGCATTTTGGGCCAAAACCGCATTTTCGGTCAAATTTTCCGCCTGAAAACCGATTCTTTGGGCCAATTTGGCGTCTAAAAACCGCATTTTGGGCCAATTTTCCGTCTAAAACATGCATTTTGGGCCAAACCATAATGTTTCGGTCCAAATTTTCCGCCTGAAAACTGCATTTTGGGCCAAATTTTCGCCTAAAATCCGTTTGCCAGACCTAAAATCGCATTTCCGTCTAAACTGCATTTTGGTCAACCGCATTTTCGGCCTGAGAACCGATTCTTTGGGCCAATTTGACGTCTAAAACAGCATTTTGGGCCAATTATCCGTCTAAAAACCGCATTTTGGGCCAAAACCGCATTTTCGGTCAAAAAACCGTCTTTTGGCCGATTTACACCTAAAACCCGCATTTAGCGGCCGATTTCGCCCACAAAAACCGCATTTTTGGGCCTAAAAACCCCATTTTTTCGTTTAAAAATCACATATTTGGGCATAAAAACTGCATTTTGGGTGTATTTTGCGTTTAAAAATAACATTTTATGCCCAAATAAAAACCGCATTTTGGGTCAAATTTTCCGCCTAAAAACCGATTTTTTGGGCCAATTTTCCGTCTGAAAACGGCATTTTCCGTCTAAAAATCGCATTTTTCGGTCAAAAAACGCATTTTTGGGCCGATTTTACGCATAAAAACCGCATTTTGGGCCTAAAAATCCCCTTTTTGGGCCAATTTCGCGTTTAAAAATCACATTTTTGGGCATGAAAACCGCATTTTGGGTCAGATTTGCGTCTAAAAATCGCATTTTTGGGTCTAAAAACTGCATTTTTGGTCAAATTTCCGCCTAAAAAACGATTTTTTGGGGCAATTTGACGTCTAAAACCGCATTTTTCGGCCGATTTTACGCCTAAAAACACCATTTATGGGCCAATTTTGCGTTTAAAAATAACATTTTTGGCCATAAAAACCGCATTTTGGGTCAAATTTGCGTCAAAAAATCGCATTTTCCGTCAAAAAACCGCATTTTGGCTAATATTGCGACTAAAAACCCCATTTTGGCAAAATCCGCATTTATTGGATTTCAATTTTCCTTGTTTAAAACCGCATTTAGCGTCAATTTCGCGCACAAAATCCCCTTTTTAGGCCAATTTTGCGTTTAAAACTCATTTTGGGCATAAAAACGCATTTGGGCCAATTTGCGTCTAAAAACCGCATTTTTTAAAATCGCATTTTGGGTCAAATTTTCCACTTAAAAAGCACGATTTTTGGGCTCAAAATTTGACTTCTAAAACCCGCATTTGTAAAATTTTCAAGCTAAAAACCACCATTTTAAATTTTGATTAAAATCACATTTTAGGCATAAAAACCGCATTTTGGGTCAAATTTGCGTCTAAAAATCGCATTTTTGGGCCTAGAAACTACATTTTGGTCAAATTTTTCCGCCTAAAACCGATTTTTGGGCCAATTGACGTCTAAAACCGCATTTTGCGTCTAAAACCGCATTTTTGCCAATTTTCTGATTTTGTGCCAAAAACCCATTTTCGGTCAATTTTCGTTTAAAATCATTTTTGGGCATAAAAACCGCATTTTGGCCAATTTTGCGATTAAAAATCACATTTTTGGGTATAAAACTGCATTTTTGGTCAAATTTTCCGCCTCAAAAAACCGATTTTTGGGCATTAATTTTGACGTCTAAAACCGCATTTTTAATAATTTTCGGCCGAAAACCCATTTTGGGCCAATTTTCGTTTAAAAAATAACATTTTTGGGCATAAAACCGCATTTTGGGTCAAATTTTAGTCTTAAAATCAAAGTATTTTCTCTTCTTTTTGGGCCTAAAATAGCATTTAATGGGCCAATTTGCGTTTAAAAATAACATTTTGGGCCTAAAACCGATTTTTGCCCAATTTAACGTCTAAAGCGCATTTTTACCATATTGCAATTAAAACCCCATTTTCCGTCTTAAACCCGCATTTAGCGGTAATTTGCGCATAAAAACCTGTATTTTTGGGCCTAAATCCATTTTTCGCCAGTTTTGCGTTTAAAAATCCACATTTTGGTGCCAATTTTCGTTTAAAATTCATATTTTGGGCATAAAAACAGACGCATTTTAGGGTCCAATTTTTCAGTACTGATTTTTGTGCCAGTTTTAAGCATTACAAAACCGCATTTTCGTGATTTTACGCCTAAAAACACCATTTTGGGCCAAGCGTTACACCATTTTTAACCTGAAAAAATTTTAGGTCAAATGCGTCATAAAAATCGCATTTTTGACCTAAAAAACAGCATTTAGTCCATTTCCGCCTAAAAATGATTTTTTGCCAATTTATCGTCTAAAGCGCATTTTCGCTAATTTTGCGATTAAAACCGCATATTTGGCATTTATTAGCTCTAAAATCCCTTTGGGCCAATTTCGCGCACAAAACGTATTTGGGCCTAAATCCCCATTTTTACATTTTTGGCATTTAAGAATCACATTTTGGGTAGGCAATTTTTTTCGATTAAATCACATTTTTGGGCATAAAACTGCATTTTGGGTCAAATTTCAGCGTCTAAAAATCGATTTTTGTATGACTTTTCCGTCTAAAAACCGCCAATATTTGCGATTTCAAAAACCGCATGGCCATTTCGAAAGCCACGTTTTTACGCCAAAAATGCATTTGGGCCTAAAATCCCTTTTGGGACAATTTCGCGTTTAAAAATACATTTTGGGCATAACTGTCAAGGTGCAATATACCGATATCGAAAATTTTCGAAAAACCTAAATTTTCGATTTCGATCCCCTCCTTTAAAAGGGCTCACAATTAAATACATTTGTGGGTGCAATATGCCGATATCTGAAAATTTTCGAAAAACCTAAATTTTCGATTTGACCCCCTCCTTTTACAAGTGTAGCTCACATTAATACACTTGTGGGTGCAATATGGGGCCGATATCTGAAAATTTTCGAAAACCTAAATTTTCGATTTCGACCCTCCTTTTAGGGGCAAGTGTAGCTCATTAATACACTTGTGGGTGCAATATGGGCCGATATCTGAAAATTTTCGAAAACCTAAATTTTCGATTTCCAGACCCTCCTTTAGGGGCAAGTGTAGCTCACATTAATACACTTGTGGGTGCAATATGGGGCCGATATCTGAAAATTTTCGAAAACCTAAATTTTCGATTTCCGACCCCTCCTTTAGGGCAAGTGTAGCTCACATTAATACACTTGTGGGTGCAATATGGGGCCGATATCTGAAAATTTTCGAAAACCTAAATTTTCGATTTCCGACCCTCCTTTTAGGGCAAGTGTAGCTCACATTAATACACTTGTGGGTGCAATATGGGGCCGATATCTGAAAATTTTCGAAAACCTAAATTTTCGATTTCGACCCTCCTTTTAGGGCAAGTGTAGCTCATTAAAATACACTTGTGGGTGCAATATGGGGCCGATATCTGAAAATTTTCGAAAACCTAAATTTTCGATTTCCGACCCCCTCCTTTTAGGGGCAAGTGTAGCTCACATTAATACACTTGTGGGTGCAATATGGGGCCGATATCTGAAAATTTTCGAAAACCTAAATTTTCGATTTCAGACCCCCTCCTTTAGGGGCAAGTGTAGCTCACATTAATACACTTGTGGGTGCAATATGGGGCCGATATCTGAAAATTTTCGAAAAACCTAAATTTTCGATTTCCGACCCCTCCTTTTAGGGGCAAGTGTAGCTCACATTAATACACTTGTGGGTGCAATATGGGGCCGATATCTGAAAATTTTCGAAAAACCTAAATTTTCGATTTCCGACCCCTCCTTTTAGGGGCAAGTGTAGCTCACATTAATACACTTGTGGGTGCAATATGGGGCCGATATCTGAAAATTTTCGAAAACCTAAATTTTCGATTTCCGACTCTCCTTTTAGGGGCAAGTGTAGCTCACATTAATACACTTGTGGGTAATATGGGGCCGATATCTGAAAATTTTCGAAAAACCTAAATTTTCGATTTCGACCCCTCCTTTAGGGGCAAGTGTAGCTCACATTAATACACTTGTGGGTAATATGGCCGATATCTGAAAATTTTCGAAAAACCTAAATTTTCGATTTCCGACCCTCCTTTTAAGGGCAGTTCACATTAATACACTTGTGGGGCAATATGGGGCCGATATCTGAAAATTTTCGAAAACCTAAATTTTCGATTTCAGACCCTCCTTTAGGGGCAACATTAACATGTTTGTAGGGTGCATATGATATCTGAAAATTTTCGAAAACCTAAATTTTCGATTTCCGACCCTCCTTTAGGGGCAAGTGTAGCTCACATTTAATACACTTGTGGTAATATACCGATATCTGAAAATTTTCGAAAACCTAAATTTTCGATTTCCGACCCTCCTTTAGGGGCAAGTAGCTCACATTAATACACTTGTGGGTGCAATATGGGCCGATATCTGAAAATTTTCGAAAACCTAAATTTTCGATTTCCGACCCCTCCTTTAGGGGCAAGTAGCTCACATTAATACACTTGTGGGTGCAATATGGGGCCGATATCTGAAAATTTTCGAAAACCTAAATTTTCGATTTCCGACTCTCCTTTTAGGGGCAAGTGTAACATTAATACACTTGGTGCAATATGGGGCCGATATCTGAAAATTTTCGAAAACCTAAATTTTCGATTTCCGACCCTCCTTTT